>CM053027.1:20896792-20915997 GCA_028564925.1 Lithobates sylvaticus
CTATTCCTCCCACTGACACCAATGATGGGGCACTATTCCTCCCACTGACACCAATGATGGGGCACTATTCCTCCCACTGACACCAATGATGGGACACTATTCCTCCCACTGATACAAATGATGGGGCACTATTCCTCCCACTGACACCAGTGATGGGGCACCATTCCTCCCACTGATACAAATGATGGGGCAATATTCCTCCCACCGACACCAATGATGGGGCACTATTCCTCCCACTGACACCAGTGATGGGACACTATTCCTCCCACTGACACCAATGATGGGGCACTATTCCTCCCACTGACACCAATGATGGGGCACTATTCCTCCCACTGATGCCAATGATGGGGCAATATTCCTCCCACCGACACCAATGATCGGGCACTATTCCTCCCACCGACACCAATGATGGGGCACTATCCCTCCCACCGACACCAATGATCGGGCACTATTCCTCCCACCGACACCAATGATGGGGCACTATCCCTCCCACTGACATCAATGATAGGGCACTATTCCTCCCACCGACACCAATGATGAGGCACTATTCCTCCCACTGACACCAATGATGAGGCACTATTGCTGTATTAGAGCGCCCCCCTTCACTCTGGATGATAATTTTTGGGGGGGTTAATAATGCTTTAAGTAAATATCTAAATATAAATATTTAAGAACAAATTATTTTTTCTAATTTATCAATACATTCCTATAAAACAGGAGCATTTTTGATAAAAAAAAAAATTAAAAATACTAATTCCAAGTTGTTAATCTGCCATTGGATTTGGACTCATTAAATGAATGTCCCTTGTGTTGGTTGGTTTTGTAGCGACGATCCGCTTTACCTAAATTGAAAAATAAACAGAAATACAGAAATACAGAAATTTGCAGCCCACCTGTAGGATTCCTCTGCGGTGCGTAGCCGGGATGGCGAATGCCTTTGCCTTATATATATACGGATCGTGTTCTGAGGAGCGAAGCATTGTGGGAAATATCTGGTAATGCTGCGTTTTGGCAGAGACAGAATTTTCCCCAGAAAATTAAACAAGGACAATAAAACATGTTCTCCTCCTAAGAAGTAAACAAAAAAAAGAACTAAAATTGTATGTTCAACGGGAGGAGAGAACATGGAAAGGAACAGGTGTGAGAAGAACGTGTCAATGGACAGGTGTGTGACAAAGGTGACAAAGAGGATATACTGTGTGTATATATATATATATACAGTTACAGATCATCCATCACATTAAGATCAATGACAGGAGAAGAATAGCATTGATTATCTGGTTACAGCGGCATCTAAAAGTAGCTGGGATATATTAGGCAGCAAGTAAACATGTTGTCCCTGAAGTTGACGAGTTGAAAGAAGCAAAAACGGGCATGGCAGCTTGTTGTGTATCGGGCTGGGCAGGTTGCCCACGGTGTCCACAGCCAAAAGTACCTACAATGGGCACGTGAGCATCAGAACTGGACCACCGAGCAATGGAAGAAGGTGGCCTGGTCTGATGAATCACGTTTTCTTTTACATTATGTGGATGGCCCAGGAAGAGATGGCACCAGCATGCTCTACAGTAGACATGTGCACAACAAAAAAATGTGTTTATTTCCGTTTCGTTTTTTTCGTTTCCGAAAAAAAATCGTTTTTTTTCGTTTCGTTTTTTTCGTTTCCGTCGATTCGTAACGATTCGTACATTCGTAAGTCGTCGTTGTTCAGATTCGTAACGATTCGTACATTCGTAAGAGTTATTTTTTCGTTGATTCGTTTTTTCGTTAGTTTAATTTTTGGACGCATTCGTATTTATTCGTAACATTCGTAGATTCGTAATCGGAGCATAATTCCTAATTTGATGTAATGTGTATGCTATTATTAAATTTTAATAATTTACAAATCGAAAAAAAAAAAGTTGCGAATCGAAAAAAAAGTTACGAATGTACGAATTTTTTGGTTCAATAGAGACACGGAAAATTACAAATCGAAAAAAAAAAAAAAAAAAAAGTTACGAATTGAAAGAAAAGTTACAAATGTACGAATTTTTTTTGTTCAATAGAGACACGGAAAATTACAAATCGAAAAAAAATAAATAAAAAGTTACGAATCGAAAAAAAAAAAGTTACGAATCGAAAAAAAAAAAGTTATGAATCGAAAAAAAAAAAAAGTTACGAATGTACGAATTTTTTGGTTCAATAGAGACACGGAAAATTACAAATCGAAAAAAAAAAAAAAAAAAAAGTTACGAATTGAAAAAAAAAAGTTACGAATCAAAAAAAAAAAGTTACGAATCGAAAAAAAAGTATCGAATGTACGAATATCTTGGTTCAATAGAGACACGGAAAATTACAAATCGAAAAAAAAAAAAAAGTTACGAATCGAAAAAAAAAAGTTATGAATCGAAAAAAAAAAAGTTACGAATGTACGAATTTTTTGGTTCAATAGAGACACGGAAAATTACAAATCGAAAAAAAAAAAAAAAAAAAGTTACGAATTGAAAAAAAAAGTTACGAATCGAAAAAAAAGTATCGAATGTACGAATATCTTGGTTCAATAGAGACACGTAAAATTACAAATCGAAAAAAAAAAAAAAAAGTTAAGAATCGAAAAAAAAAAGTTAAGAATCGAAAAAAAAGTTACGAATCGAAAAAAAAGTTATGAATGTACAAATTTTTTTGTTCAATCCATTCGAAGCACGTTTAGCAGCACCATTGTAAGGGACACGGAAAATGACCAATTCAACAAAAAAAAAAAACGTTACGAATGTACGAATTTTTTGGTTCAATAGAGACACGGAAAATTACAAATCAAAAAAAAAAAAAAAAAAAAAAAGTTACGAATCGAAAAAAAAAGTTACGAATCGAAAAAAAAAGTTACGAATCGAAAAAAAAAGTTACGAATGTACGAATTTTTTGGTTCAATAGAGACACGGAAAATTACAAATCGACAAAAAAAAAAAAAAAAAAAAGTTACGAATCGAAAAAAAAAGTTAAGAATCGAAAAAAAAGTTACGAATCGAAAAAAAAGTTACGAATGTACAAATTTTTTTGTTCAATCCATTCGAAGCACGTTTAGCAGCACCATTGTAAGGGACACGGAAAATGACCAATTCAACAAAAAAAAAAATTACGAATGTACGAATTTTTTCGTTCGTTTTAGTTTTTCGGATTTTCTTCATTAGTACATTCGTTGTTTCTAATTTTTTTTTTCGGATTTTCATTGTTTTTCGGATTCGAATGATTCGTTCATTCGTACGAAAACGAACGAACGAAAATAAAAAAAAAAAACGAAACGAATTGCACATGTCTAAAAAGCACCTACAATGGGCACGTGAGCATCAGAACTGGACCACCGAGCAATGGAAGAAGGTGGCCTGGTCTGATGAATCACGTTTTCTTTTACATTATGTGGATGGCCCAGGAAGAGATGGCACCAGCATGCTCTACAGTAGACATGTTCACAACAAAAAAATGTGTTTATTTTCGTTTTTTTAGTTTCCGAAAAAAATTTGTTAATTTTCGTTTCGTTTTTTTCGTTTCCGTTGATTCGTAAATTCGGAAGTCGTCAGTGTTCGTAATTGTAACGATTCGTTCATTCGTAAGAGTTATTTTTTCGTTGATTCGTTTTTTTGTTAGTTTAATTTTCGTTTATTCGAAATTCGGACGCATTCGTATTTATTCGTACATTCGTAACAGTCGTAACATTTGTAGATTCATAATCGGAGCATAATTCATAATTTTATGTAATGTGTATGCTATTATTACATTTTAAGAGACACGGAAAATTACGAATCGTAAAAAAAAGTTACGAATGTCCGAATTTTTTCGTTCAATCCATTCGAAGCACGTTAAGCAGCGCCATTGTAAGAGATACGGAAAATTCCGAATCGAAAAAAAAAAAAAAAAAAAGTTACGAATGTCCGAATTTTTTCGTTCAATCCATTCGAAGCACGTTAAGCAGCGCCATTGTAAGAGACACGGAAAATTCCAAATCGAAAAAAAAAAAAAAAAAAGTAGTTACGAATGTACGAATTTTTTCGTTCAATCCATTCGAAGCACGTTAAGCAGCGCCATTGTAAGAGACGCGGAAAATTACCAATTCAACAAAAAAAAATAAAGAGTTACGAATGTACGAATTTTTTCGTTCATTTTCATTTTCGTTGTTCCTGTTTTCGTTTTTCGGATTTTCTTCATTCTTACATTCGTTGTTTCTAATTAGTTTTTTTCGGATTTTCGTTGTTTTTCGGATTCGTTTGATTCGAACGATTTGTTAATCGGATTCGTTCGATTCGAACGATTCGTTAAAATTTTTAGCGAATCGTTCGAATCGTTTCGAAAACGAAAAAAACCCGAAAAAAAACTAATTGAATTGCACATGTCTACTCTACAGGAAGAAGGCGGTGGGGGGCAGTGTGAAGCTTTGGGCAATGTTCAACTGGGGAAACCTTGGCTCCTGACATTCATGTGGACGTTACTTGACCCGAACCATCTACCTAAACATTTCTGGAGACCAAGTTCACCCCCTTCATGGAAATGGAATTCCCTGATGGCAGTGGCCTCTTTCAGCAGGATAATGGGCCCCGCCACACTGCAAAAAATGGTTCAAGAGTAGTTTAACCGGTTCCCGACCGGCGCACGCCGATGTACGTCGACAGAATGGCACGGACAGACATAAGGGCGTACAGGTACATCCCTTTAAGAATGCCGTCGTGCCATTGCGTGCGCGCCGCCGGCGGCGTGCACACGCGCCGGTCGGGACCACCCCGAGTCCAGTCGCGGGTCCCGCGGACTCGATCCCCACTGGGATGCCCGCGATCGTCTCACGGGAAGGCTGAACGGGGACATGCGGAAGTAAAACAGCATCTCCCCGTTCTGCCTAGCAACAAGTGACACTGATCTCTGCTCGTAAAAAAAAAAGATACTAAAGCGCTGGTATGTATAAAAAGACCATAAAACCTGATAAAATCAAATGAGATTGCTAAATGAAATGCAGCTCCCAACAAAAAGTGTTCCCACACTTAAAAAGATATAGTAAAATATACAAAATTTGTATAGATGGTGCGCAAAATCAACCTTATTAATGTGATAGATCGAAATTATAAGTATGACGATGTCAATGCATCCAATGCATACTGTGCATATACACTATTGCCAGCAGGTCCAAAGTGGTCAATAATATATAAAGAAAATATATAGTCTAAAGGCCCATACACACGATTGGACTTTTTGACAACCAACATGCAAATTAGCTGTTTTGGATCAACATTCGACCGTGTGTACGCTCCATCGGACCAACTTTTTCCAGGTTTCATCGGACTTTTGTTGGCTGTGCGAACGGACCAACTTTCTGCCAACAAAAGTCCGATGGACCAAAGTCCGACCGTGTGTACACAAAACCAACGGACTTTTGTACAAACCAATGCAGAACCAATGCAAAAGATCAGACAACAATACAGAAGTTGACCAAAGGTGGCGGTAAAGAGCAGAAAAACCAAGTGATTTGGTGAAAGTTGGCTGAAAAAGTCCTGCCGTGTGTATGCAATACAGTGGCGGCTGGTGCTCAAAATTTTTTGGGGGGCGCAAATAAACTGAAAAATTCTGAAAAAAAAGCCAATCAAATGCAGCCACTGTACCAAACGCAGCCACTGTGCCCATTAAAACGCAGCCACTGTGCCCATCAAAACGCAGCCACTGTGCCCATCAAAACGCAGCCACTGTGCCCATCAAAACGCAGCCACTGTGCCCATTAAAACGCAGCCACTGTGCCCATCAAAACGCAGCCTGTGTGCCCATCAAAACGCAGCCACTGTGCCCATCAAAACGCAGCCACTGTGCCCATTAAAACGCAGCCACTGTGCCCATCAAAACGCAGCCACTGTGCCCATTAAAACGCAGCCACTGTGCCCATCAAAACGCAGCCACTGTGCCCATCAAAACGCAGCCACTGTGCCCATCAAAACGCAGCCACCGTGCCCATCAAAACGCAGCCACTTTGCCCCTTTAAAACACAGCCACCTTGCCCCTTTAAAACACAGCCACATTGCCCCTTTAAAAAACACAGCCACATTGCCCCTTTAAAACACAGCCACATTGTCCCTTTAAAACACAGCCACATTGCCCCTTTAAAACACAGCCACATTGCCCATCTAAAACACAGCCACATTGCCCATCTAAAACACAGCCACATTGCCCCTTTAAAACACAGCCACATTGCCCCTTTAAAACACAGCCACATTGCCCATCTAAAACACAGCCACTTTGCCATCAAAGCTGTCCCTGCAAAGAAGCTGCCACTGTGCCCCCCCCCCCCCCCCGCCCTGCACTTACCTTGTGTTGGGTGACGGCGGCATCGTGTCCTCCAGTCCCTCTCCTGCCCGCTCCTCCTCTCATCCTCTGCTATGATTGGACGCCTGATAGGCGCCCAATCACAGCGCCTGTCGTTTCAGCCAATCAGGGCACAGGTAACACAGACCTGTGCTCCTGATTGGCTAAGGGGCCGTACAATGTTAGCAAACCGAATTCCTTCGGTTTGTTAACGCTGCTGCTGAGTGACAAGGAACGCACAGCGTTGCGCCCGCTTGTCACCTTTTTGGACGCCTATTAGCGCCTACGGCGCTAATCAGGTGTTTCCAAAAAACCCCCCCACCGCTGTTATTCAGGCGCCCGGTGACCGAAAAGGGGCCGGACACCTGAATAGGGGGTGTCAGCAGCGACCATAGATAGATTCATGCAATGCATGAATCTATCTATGGAGTATCGAGAGTGACAGGAGAGGGGGGGCGGCGCTCCTGCGCCCTTTATGGACGCACCGCCCCTGATGCAATACCAACTTGGGGCCAACGCCCTTTGGACAAAAATCCACAGGAAAGTTGGTCCACGGTCTGATCGTGTGTATGAGGCTTATGTGGATACTTAATCCAAGTGACTGCTGAGTGAAATATGCGTATAAAGATGGTGAATAAATAAATAAAATATATCAAACGTGCAGATAAAAATTCTCCAAAAAAAGGGAATTGAAAAAGTTACGTGTCCTGTAACGCAACATGTCGGGAGGAGGAGCCTAAAGTGACGCCGTGTAAGACACGGATCTCAGCTAGGAGGAGAAGGGCGGACAGCCCCAGCTAAGAAGCCTGACCATTGAATACAGTTAACCGCGATCTGACGTGACGTGCAACAACATACACAGGCACTTCATGTTTTATTCAGTTCAGGGAGGCTGCGCAATGGCTTTTTGTATTTTCTTTTTTTCAGCACTTGAAAAATAACCCTTTTTTCAGAAGAACATACCCACAACAAAAAATCGGGAAAAGAAGGGAAGTTTTACCTTTTACCTTTCTATTTAGATGTATAGTGGCAATTCAACATTCCCCACTGTTTGAAAATATTGCATAAATGATACATAGTAACATTGTGGGAATTAATGTGATACATATAAATGTTTTTGTTACTAAGTATATGATTAGCTGATTGTCTGCAGACTACACATCAGCTGTTTTTATTCACGGAGCACAGTCTCATCACTCATTGTTTTAACCACTTCGCAACCAGGCCAATTCTGACATTTCTCTCCTACATGTAAAATTCATAATTTTTTTGCTTGAAAATTACATAGAACCCCCAAACATTATATATGTTTTTTTAGCAAAGACCCTAGAGAATACAATGACGCTCGTTGCAATTTTTCGAACACGTTTTTTTCAGAAAAAAAACAATTTCATGCTTAAAAAAAAACAAAACAGTAAAGTTAGCCCAATTTTTTTTGCATAATGTGAAAGATGAAGATACGCCGAGTAAATAGATACCCAACATGTCACGCTTCAAAATTGCACGCGCTCGTGGAATGGCGCCAAACTTTGGTATTTAAAAATCCCCATAGGCGACGCTTTAACATTTTTTACTGGTTACATGTTTTGAGTTACAGAGGAGGTCTAGGGCTAGAATTATTGCTCTCGTTCTAACGTTCGCGGCGATACCTCACATGTGTGGTTTGAACACCGTTTTCATATGTGGGCAGGGCTTACGTATGCGTTCACTTCTGCGTACGAGCTCACGGGGACAGGGGCGCTTTAAAACATTTTTTTTTTTTTATTATTGTTAATTTGACTTTTATTTTTTTAAATTTGACAGTTTAAAAAAAAAAAAAAAAAAAATTGATTACTTTTATTCCTATTACAAGGAATGTAAACATCCCTTGTAATAGGAATATTACCTGATCGGACCAATTAACAGTGAGATATGGGGTCAATAAGACCCCACATCTCACCTCTAGGCTGGAAAGCCTAAAATTAAAAAAAAAAAAAAAAACGATCACCGCCTCCCAGCGGAGGCGGCGCCGTTATTCGAATGCAGAGGCCGGGCGTGACGTCATCACATCGCGCCCGGCCTCCGAACGATCATAGAGACTCCGGCGACCATCTAGTCCGCCGGAAATCTCTACAGTGATCATCCGGTGCCGGCGGTTCCTGTGTCCGACTCACCGATGGAAGCGGTGAGTCGGTAGAAGAACGATCAAGCGGCGGAACAGCCGCTATGATCGTTCTTATGGTGCAGGGAATCGCCGGCTGAAACCGGCAATATCTGAATGATGTCTGTAGCTACACCCATCATTCAGATATACCCCCGCAAACCGGAGGCCGTCATATGATGGCCTGCGGTCGGGAAGTGGTTAAGGAAGTAACAGCGCCGTTCTTGTTACTAATTACATCTGTGGAACACACACCAGCTGTTCTTCATTCACGGAGCACACACACATTCAATCCTTTAGGCCCCTTTCACACTGGGGCGGTTTTCAGGCGGTACAGCGCTAAAAATAGCGCCTGTACACCGCCTGAAAAAACCGGCCCCATTCACTCCAGTGTGAAAGCCGGCGGGCTTTCACACTGGAGCGGTGCGCTAGCAGGACGGTAAAAAAAGTCCTGCTAGCTGCATCTTTGGAGCGGTGTAGGAGCGGTGTATTTACCGCTCCTATACCGCTCGTTCCCATTGAAATCAATGGGAAACCGCGGGGATACCGCCCGCAAACCGCCGCTGCAGCGGCGGTTTGCGGAGGTTTTTAACCCTTTTGCGGCCGCTAGCGGGGGTTAAAACCACCCCGCTAGCGGCCGCATACCGCGGGTAAAGCGATGGTAAGCAGCGCTAAATATAGCGCTGCTTTACCGTCGCCGCCCCGCACCGCTCAGGTGTGAAAGCAGCCTTACTGTTTAAAGTGGAAGTAAGGCCCCTTTCACACATGCGGACCGTACATTAGATCAGTTCAGTCACGTTTTTTTTATCATCAGTTGTTGTCAGTAAACATCAGTTTTCATCCATTTTCATTTCCGTTTTTCGTCCGTTTACGTGCGTTTTTCATCAGATTAAGTCCGTTTAACATAAGTTTTCATCCATTTTCATTTCCGTTTTTTATCCGTTTATGTCCGTTTTTTATCCGTCTTTTTTTTTTTTTTTTTTAAACAGTTTTTCATGAATTATGGGAATTTTTTGGATGAAAAACGGATGTCAGCGGATCGGATGTGAACGGATCGTCCGCTGACGTCCGTTTTTCATCCGTTCCGTTTTTTTACGGAAGACAAAATAGGGTTTTCTTCCGTCCAGAAAAACGGAGCTTAACGGAGACGGATGTTAACGGAAATTAGCGGATGATCACTCGCTAACGTCCGCTATCCCATAGAGAAGCATTGATGTCTGTTTTGATCCGTAAACGGACGTATGAAAAAACGGGCGCACGTGTGAAAGGGGCCTTAACCCATCGATTTAACAGTTTTAAAAAAAAAGGCATGCCGGGAATGCTAACTGCACATTGGCTGTGCTCTCAACCAAACAGTCAAACCATCCAATGGCTGGTGTCATAACGGATCACATGTGCAGCACTGTGGCAGTTGAAGATTAAACAGAGGCAAAGATGGCAGCTTCCTTGGCTGAAAACGATAGGGGGGTTTACTTCCACTTTAAAGGAAGTAACCAATATTGATTGATCAATTTATTTATTACCGTATCAAACATTTTAATATTGGTTTGTTCACCTTTGAGCACATCTTTTTACTGCACATATTAATGACATTAAGCTGCCTAGTGTCATTTATTGGAGAATTTTTATCTTCACGTTTGATATATTTTATTTATTTATTCACCGTCTTTATACGCATATTTCACTCATCAGTCACTTAGACTATATATTTTCTTTATATATTATTGACCACTTTGGACCTGCTGGCAATAGTGTATATGCACAGTATGCATTGGATGCATTGACATCGTCATACTTATAATTTCGATCTATCACATCAATAAGGTTGATTTTGCGCACCATCTATACAAATTTTGTATATTTTACTGATCTCTGCTCCCTGTGATTGGAGCAGACATCAGTGTTCACTAACACACAGCCACACCCCCCACAGTTAGTAACATGCCCCTAGGAACACTTAACCCCTACACTGCCACCCCCTGTTTTTTTTTATATATTTTTGTGGGAAAATTTATTATAGTAAAAGTGAAACATAATGCATTTTTTTCAAAATTGTCGCTCTTTTTTTTTGTTTATAGCGCAAAAAATAAAATTAAAAATTTTTTTAAAAAATTTAAAATTTTTGGGTTTAATTTTTTAAAAATTTTTTTTTTTTTTGGGGGGGTTTTTTTTTTTTTTTTTTAATTTTTTTTTTTAATTTGGGTTTTAAAAAAAATTTTTTTTTTTTTGGTTTTTTAAAAAAGGGGGGGTTTTTTTTTTTAAAAGGGGGGTTTTTTTTTTTTTTTTTAAAAAAGGGGGTTTTTTTTTTTTTAAATTTTTTTTTTTTTTTATTTGGGTTTTTTTTTTAAAAAAATTTTTTTTTTTAAAAAATTTTTTAAAAAAAAAAGGGAAAATTAAATTTAGTTTTTTTTTTGGAAAAAAATTTTTTTTTTTTTTTTTTTTTTTGGTTTTTTTTTTTGTTTTTTTTTTAAAAGGTTTTTTTTAATTTTTTTTTTTTTTTTTTTTTTTTTTTTTTTTTAAAAATTTTTTTTTTTTAAAAAAAATTTTTTATTTTTTTTTTTTGGGTTTTTTTTTGGTTTTTTTTTTTTTTTTTATTTTTTTTTTAGTTTTTAAATTTTTTATTTTTTTTTTTTTTTTTTTAAAAAGTTTTTCCCCCCCCTTTTTTTTTTTTCCCCCTTTTTTAAAAATTTCCCGTTAAAAAAGGGCCCCTTTGGGAAAATTTTTTTCCCTTTTAAAAGGGACCCCCTTTTTAAAAGGGGTCCTTTATTAAAAAACTCCCCCCCCGGGGAAAAAAAGGGGGGGCCCCCTTAAAAACCCCCCCCCCGGGGAAAAAAATTTTTTTTTTTAAAACCTTTTTGGGGGTTTTTAAAAAAAAGGGGGGGTTTTTTTTTGGGGGGAAAAAAAAAGGGGGGGAAAACCCCCCCCCCTTTGGGGGTTTTTTTTTTTTTTTTAAAAAAAACCCAAAAAGGGTTTTTGGGGTGCCCAAAAATTTTTTTTCCCCGGGGAAAAAATTTTTTCCCCAAAATTTTCCCCTTTAAAAATCCCCCCCCCAAGGCCCAAAAGGGGGGGGTTTTCCCCCCCTTTTTTTTTTTTTAAAAAGGGGGGGAAAATTTGGGAAACCCTTTTGGAAAAAAACCCCTTTTTTTTTTTTCCCCTTTTTTTAAATTCCCTTCCCGGGGAAAATTTCAGGAAAAATTTTTTTGGGGCCCCCCCCCTTTAAATTTAATTTTTTTTCCAAATTTTGGTTTTTTTTCCCTTTTTTTTTTTTGGATTTAAATTTTAAAAAAATTTTTTTTAAATTTTGGAAAAAGTTTTTTTCCGAAAAAATTTTTTCCAATTTTTTTAAAAAATAAATTTTTTTTCCCTTTTTTTTTTGGGTTTCCCCCGGGGGGGGTTTTTTTTTTTAAAAATTTTTTTTTTAAAAAAAAACCCCCAAAAAAAAGGGGGGTTTTTTTTTTTAAAAAAAAAAATTTTTTTTTTTGGGTTTAAAAAAAATTTTTTTTTTTTGGGGGGGAAAGAAAAAAAAAAAAGGGGAAAAAAAAAAAATTTTTTAAAAATTTTTAAAATTTTTTAAAAAAAATTTTTTAAAAAAATTTTTTGAAAACTTCCCCCCAAAAAAAAAACCCTTTAAAAAAAGGGGGGAAAAAAAAAATTAAAAATTTTTTAAAAAAAAATTATTTTTTTTTTTTTTTTTTTTCCTTTTTTTTTTTTAAAATTCGGGAATTCGGGAAAAATTTTTTTTACTTTAAAACCCAAAATTTAAAAAATTTTTTTTATTTAAAAAAATTTTTAAAAAATTTTTTTTTTTTTTTTTTTTTTTTGGGGGTTTTTTTTTTTAAAAAAAAAAAAAAAACCCCCCCCAAAAAAAATTTAAAAAAAAATTTTTCCTTTTGGGGGGAAAAAAAATTTTTTTTTTTTTTAATTTTAAAAAATTTTTTAAATTTTGGGTTTTAAAAGGGGCCCCTTTTCCCTTTTAAAAAAAATTTTGAAATTTTAAAAAATTTAAATTTTTTTTTCCCTTTTTTTTTTTTAAAAAAAAAAATTTTAAACCCCCCCCCCAAATTTTTTTGGGGGGGGGGGGGGGGTTTTTTTTTTTTTTGGGGTTTAAAAAAAACCCAAAAAAAAAAACAATTTTAAAAAAATTTTTTTTTTTTTAAAAATTTAAAAGGGGGAAAATTTTTTTAAAAATTTTTAAAAAAAGGAAATTTTAAAAAAAATTTTTTTTTTTTTTTAAAAAAAAATTTTTTTTTTTTAAAAAATTTTTTTTTTTTTTTAAAGGTTTTAAAATTTTTTAAATTTTTTTAAATTTTCCCTTTGGTTTAAAAAAAAAAAGGGTTTTTTTTTTTTTTTCCAAAAAAAAATTTTTTTTTTTTTTTTTTTTTTTTTTGGGGGAAAAAAAAAGGAAATTTTAAAAATTTTTTGGAAATTTGAAATTTTTCCCAAATTAAAATTTTTTTTTTAATTTTCTTTTTAAAAAAGGGGGCCCCCCCAATTTTTTTTGAAAAATTTTTTTTAAAATTTTTTTTTAAAAAAATTTTTTTAAAAAAAAGGGGGGGAAAAAAAAAAAACAAAAAAAATTTTTTAATTTTAAAATTTTTTTCCAAATTTTTTTAACAGGCCCCCGGGGGGAAAAAAAAAAAAAAAAAAAAATTTTTAAAAAAAAAAGTTGGAAAAAAAAAAACCCCAAAAATTTTTTTTTTTTTAAAAAACCCCCCCTTTTTTTTAAAAAAAAAAAAAAAATTTTTGGCCCCCTTTTTTAAACCTTTTTTTTTTTTTTTTTTTTTTATTTTTTTTTAAAAAAAAAAAATTTTTTTTTTTTTTTTTGGAAAAATTTTAAAAAATTTTTAAAATTTTTTTTTAAATTTTTCAATTTTTTGGGCCAAAAAAAAAAAAAAAAATTTTTTTTTTTTTAAAAAAAAAAAAAAAAAAATTTTTGGGGTTTTTTTTGGTTTTTGGGGGGGGGGTTTTTTCCCCCCCCCCCTTTTTTTTTTTTTTCTTTTTAAAACCCTTTAAAAAATTTTTTTTTTTTTCCTTCATTTCCCCCGGGGGTTTTTTTTTTTTTTTTTTGGGGTTTGCTATTTCAGTTTTTAAAAACCCCCGGGGGGGGGGGCCCCCCCCCCTTCGAATTTTTTTTTTGGAACTTTGGGGGGCCCCCCGGGGCCCCTTTTTTTTTTCCCCCCCCAAAAAAAAAAAATTAAAAAAAAAAGGGGGGGGAAAAAAAAAAAATTTTGGGGGTTTTTTCCCCTTTCCCCTTTTTTAAATTTTTAAAAATTTTTTTAAAAAACCCCCCAAAAAAAAAAAATTTTTTTTTTTTTTTTTTTTTTTGGGTTTTTTTTTTAAAAGTTTTTTAAATTTTTTTTTTTTTTTTCGGACCCCCCCAAAAAAACCAAAAAAAAAATTTTTTAAAAAAAATTAAAACCCCCGGTTTTTAAAAAAAAAAAAAAAAAAAAAAAAAATTGGGTTTTCCCCAAAAACCCTTGGGGGGAATTTTTGGGGGGGGAAAAAGGTTGGGCCCCCCCCCGGGGGTTTTTTTGGGGGGAAAAAAATTTTTTTGGGGGGGTTTTCCCCTTCCCCCCCCCCCCCCCTTTTTTTTTTTTTTTTCCCCGGCCGGGGGTTTTTCCCCGGGGGGCCCCCCCCGGGGGGCCCCTTTTTTTTTTCCCCCTTTTCCCCCCAACCCCCCGGTTTTTTTTTTTGGGGGGCCCCCCCCCCCCTTTTTCCCCCCCCCCAAAAAAAGGGGGTTTTTGCTTTTCCCGGGGGTTAAAATTTTTTTTGGGGGGGTTTTTTTCCCCGGGGTTGGGGGGGGGTTTTTTTTTTCCCGGGGGAAGGGCCCCCCAAAACCCCGGGGGAAAAAACCCCAAGGGGGCCCAAATTTTTAAAAATTTTTTTTTTTTTTTTAAAAAATTTTTTTTTCCCCCCCAAAAAAGGGAAAACCCCCCCCGGGGGGGTTTGGGGAAAAAAAAAATTTTAAAAATTTTAAAAAATGGAAAAATTTTTGGTTTTTTTTAAAAAAAATTTTTTTCTTTTTTTCCCCCCTTCCCCGCCGGTAACCGGGGTTTTTTTCCCCAAAAGGGGGCCCCCCCCCCCCTTTTAAGGGGCCCTTTTTTCCCCCTTTGGAAATTTTCTCTTTTTTGGAAATTTTAAAACCCCCCCCCCCCCCCGGGGAAAGGGGGCCCCCCCAAACCCTAAATTCCCCCCCCCCCAAACCCCCTTGGTTTGGGGGAAAAAAAAAAATTTTTTTAAAAAAAAATTTCGGGTTTTTTTTTTTTTAAGAAATTAAAACCCCGGGGGTTTTTAAAAGGGGGGGGGTTTTTTTTTTTTTTAAGGGAATTTGGGGTTTTTGGGGTTTTTTTTTTTTGGGGGGGGGAAAAAAAGGGGGGGGAAAAAAAAAAGGGAAAAAAAAAATTGGGGGAAAAAACCCCCAAAAAAAGGGGAAAACCCCCTTTAACAACCCAAAAAACCCCTTTTTTTTTTTTTTCCCCCCCCTTTTTAAAAAAATTTTTAAAAAAAAGGGGGGCCCCCCCCCCTTTTTTGGGGAAATTTCCCCCTTTTTAAAAAAATTTTTTTTTTTTAAATTTTTTTTTTTTTTCCCAAAAACCCTTTCCCCCCCCCCCCGGGGGGGCCCCCTGGGCCTTTTATTTCCCCTTTTGGAAAAAAAATTGGGGAACCCGGGGTTTTTTCCCCAAAACCCCCCCTTTTATTTTTGGGGGGCCCCCCCCCAAAAAAAAAAAGGGGGGCAAAATTTTTAAAAGGGGCCCCCTTTTTTTTTTTTTTTCCCAAAAAAATTTTTCCCGGGGAAAAAACCCCCCGGGGGTTTTTTTTGGGGCCCCCCCAAAAAAGGGGGGTTTTTTTTTTTTTTAAAAAAAAAAAAAGGGGTTTTTTTTTTTGGGGCCAAAAAAAAAAAAAAAAAGGGAAAAACTTTAAAAAAAAATTTTTTGGGCCCC
The DNA here is from genome assembly GCA_028564925.1 of Lithobates sylvaticus. Lineage (NCBI taxonomy): Eukaryota > Metazoa > Chordata > Amphibia > Anura > Ranidae > Lithobates > Lithobates sylvaticus. Next base: position 20,912,180 of record CM053027.1, read on the forward strand.
AAAAAAGGGGGAAAAAAAAAAGGGGTTTTTTTCCCCGGTTTTTTGGGTTTAAAAAAAACCCCCCCCCCCGGGGGGGGGGGTTTTTTCCTACCCCCTTTTTTTAAAAACCCCCCCCCCAAAAAAAAAAAACCCCCCCCCTTTTTTTTTCTTTTTTTTTTGGGGGGTTTTTAAAAATTTCCCCCTTTGGTGCCCAAACCCAAAAAAAAAAAAACCCCTTTTTTTTTGGGGGGTTTTTTTTTTTTAAAATTTTTCCCCCAAGGGGGGCCCCCCCCTTTTTTTTCCCGGGGGGGGAAAAAAAGGGCCCGGTTTTCCCCCCCTTTTTTTTAAAAAAAAAAAAAAAAAATTAAAAGGGGCCCCAAAGGGTATTTTTAAAAAAAACCAAAAAAAAAATTTAAAAAAAAAAAAAAAAAAAAAAAAAAAAAAAAAAAAAAAAAAAAAAAAAAAAAAAAAAAAAAAAAAAAAAAAAAAAAAAAAAAATTTAAAAAAAAAAAAATTTAAAAAAAAAAAAAAAAAAAAAAAAAAAATTTTTAAAAAAAAAAAAAAAAAAAAAAAAAAAAAAAAAAAAAAAAAAAAAAAAAAAAAAAAAAAAAAAAAAAAAAAAAAAAAAAAAAAAAAAAAAAAAAAAAAAAAAAAAAAAAAAAAAAAATTTTGTCACTTTATTTGCTATTAGAATTACGTTGGCATGTTGATTGTTTTTTCTTAAGTAAAGATATTCTCAATACAAACCACAATATTTAAAAGTATAATCCAGTAGATAAGCAAGAGCTGCCTGAATATTTACTGATGTTTGCCCATTTGGATGGATAGACAGCGGCTGCTCATTATAATATTTTAGTTGTATACCTAGGCGCGGGTGTCTATTTCAATTTTCGTACATGGATTTGGAGTTCACGCTTGGCTAAGCCCATATTAGCTGGTGATTCATCATGATGACGGACTCATATTTCTATGTTCCCATGTCCTTTGGTCATCCGCATGACTCATGCTGTGAAAAATGGGCTTGGCTTTGATCGTATATGAGAGCGGTTGGCAAGGTTTGGCGAGTTTGTTAGTTTACAACAGATTAGGTTGTTGACATTTTACGTGCAAATACACGACACGTAAAATCTTAGAGTCTTCGAGTTTCAGTATCCTTGCTGAGTAGGGATGGGCGAGCGGGTCGGTCTGAGCATAAGTTCAGGCCAAACTTTGGTTGTTTGGATGTTCGGGGCAAACACCGAACAATATGCGGTGTTTGGGGCAAATTCGAAAGCCGCCGGAACACCGTTACAGTCTATGGGACACATGAACATGAAAAATCAAAAGTGTTCATTTTAAAGGCTAATATGCAAGTTATTGTCATAAAAGGTGTTTGGGGACCCGGGTCCTGCCCCAGAGGACATGTATCAATGCAAAAAAAGTTTTTAAAAACTGAAGTTTTTTTCGGGAGCCGTGATTTTTTTCAATGCTTAAAGTGAAACAATAAAAATGAAATATTCCTTTAAATATCGTGCCTGGGGAGGTGTCTATAGTATGCCGGTAAATTGGCGCAGTTTTCCCGTGTTTAGAACAATACCGCAGCAAAATGACATTTCTAAAGGAAAAATTGTAATTTAAAACTGATTGCGGCGGATCTCGGCAATATAGATAAAACTCATTGAAAAAAAAATGGCATGGGGTCCCCCCCAGTCCATTACCAGGCCCTTGGGGTCTGGTATGAATATTAAGGGAAACACCAAACCCAACATTTTTTTAAAAATTGCATGAGGGTCCCCCCAAAATCATGGGCTTCCCCATGGCGTCAGAGGGGGCGGGGTCACCCGTTTACGTCACCGGGTGGCCCCGCCCTCAGCTATATAGGAACTGTCACCAATGGGAAGCGTCACTCGGTGGGAGCCTCCCATGGAGGCGGAGGTGTTGCGTTTTTTTTTTTTCGTCTCGTCGGCAGCATGATAGAAGAAGATGAATGGACATTGTGGGACATTTTTTATTTTTTTTGTACCCCATCTTTTAATAAAGGACTACAATGTACCCCATTACCAATTCACATGGGGGGGCGGGATCTGCGGGTGCCCTTGTTAAAGGGGATTTCCAGATTCCGATAAGCCCCCTGCCCGCATACCCCCACAACCACCGGGCAAAGGTTGTGGGGATGAGGCCCTTGTCCCCATCAACATGGGGACAAGATGCTTTAGGGTCAGACCCCAAAGCACCCTCCCCATATTGAGGGCATGTGGCCTGGTACGGTTCAGGAGGGGGAGGCGCTCTCTCATCCCCCCCCTCTTTTCCTGCGGCCTGCCAGGTTGCATGCTCAGATAAGGGTCTGGTATGGATTTTGGGGGGGAACCCTACACCATTTTTTTTACATTTTGGTGCAGGGTTCCCCTGAAAAACAATACCAGACCTGAAAGACCAGGTATGGATTTTGGGGGTACCCCCACGCAATTTTTTTTTTAATTTTTCTTTTGGGGCTCCCCTTAATATTCATACCAGATCTGAAGGGCCTGGTAATGGACTGGGGGGTGGGACCACATGCCATTTTTTCAATGAGTTTTATCTATATTGCCGAGACCCGACAATTCATTACAGCCGCAATCAGTTTTAAATGACTTTTTTTCCTTTAGAAATGTCATTTTGCTGTGGTATTGTTCTACACACGGGAAAACTGCACCACTTTACAGGCATACTATAGACACCCCCCAGGAACATTTTATTTTTATTGTTTCACTTTAAGCATTATTAAAATCACTGCTCCCGAAAAAAACGTCTGTTTGAAAAAAAATATTGCATTGGTACATGTCCCCTGGGGCAGGACCCTGGTCCCCAAACACTCTTTATGACAATAACTTGCATATAATCCTTTAAATTTAGCACTTTTGATTTTTCATGTTCGTGTCACATTGACTTTAATGGGTTCATGTGGTCTTCCGAATTTTTTGCCTGTTCGGATGTTCTGGTGGGAACCGACCCGGGGTTGTTCGGCTCATCCTTATTGCTCAGTGTTGGTACATTTGCACAATCTGGCTTAAAACTAGGTCTGAACCCCGAGCAACTCTTCCAAGGTAGTAAAGCGTTTTATGAGCCAAGCCATCTAACTACCTTCCTTCCAATATTGCTGTCAAAGCTGAACTTTAAAGTGGAAGTAAACCCATCGATTTAACAGTTTAAAAAAACAGTTACATTTCTGACACATGCCGGTAATGTAACTCAAATGGGTTGGGCTCTCAACCAAACTGTCAGACCATGCAATGTGCAGCTGAAGATTAAACAGAGGCCAAGATGGCTACTTCAGTGGCTGAAAATGATAGGAGGGTTTACTTCCACTTTAACTTCTTGCCAACCCGCTCACAGTAGATGTACTGCGAACGGGCGGCACAGCCAGGCACCGCAACGTACATCATGGTGTACTTCCTGGTTTGGCAGCGCACATGCGTGCACCCCCTGCTGACCTATGCTGTGATTGGACACAGCACAAGTTTGTCAGCAGATTTCAGCCAATGATTTCGGAAGAAACCTAGTGATTGCTGACAAACACACAGAACTTTCTGCACAGATAGCGATCTTGCTGTTTCTTCTCCCTGAAATCAACTCTGAGTTCAGGGAGAGAAAGCAGCCAGATCTGTGAGTAAAAGCAACACACAATACACTTGTTTGGCACACAATTAAACCCTTGATTTCCCCTTGATGTTTGGCATTTTGTGTTTGGCAGCAGGTTTTATTCAAAATCATTGACTGGGCTGTGTGTATACAGGACATAGAGCAGTGATCTGGCTGTTTCTTCTCCCTGAAAAGAAATGAGAAAAAACAGACAGACATGTGAGTAAAATCAGCACATATTA
>CM053027.1:20916497-20938631 GCA_028564925.1 Lithobates sylvaticus
TTAACTTCTGCACTTTGCTAATCTTCTGAACGGGGGCCATTGAATGCGGCCTTTCCATGAAACTCAATCTCCGGGAGTGTGCTGGTGCGGAGCGGAACTGCTCCGCCATGACATTATAGCGTGTTACAGAAGGAGCCGCAATCCTTTAAGGTGCGTTGTAGAATGAAAGAGAGCGGGAATTAGGCATTTACATGAAAAGGGGAATTAGCGGTGATAAGTGATAAGAGTACAATATAAAGGTAAAGGTTTTATGAATGAATCCGCCTTTAAAGCTGTTCCCTTCAGACTCGGCTTCGGTGCACGGAACAATAATCCTAAATTAGATGCCGCTTTGTATGTCAGAGCTCCCGAAAAAAGCCAACTTACATAGATCTGAATTGTTTTATATTTCTCCAGAACACAAAAGATGATGGAACCCAATACACAGGCTAGCATACCTTCCTCTGTGTTGAGAAAAACTGCCATTTGCCAACAGGGATCAGACCCAGCACCTCTCCCGCCATTGCCATTTGTTGTTAAAGTTGACCAGAAGTGGTGCCGCTGCAGGCATTGCCTGTGTCAGATGTCGTATTGCATGTTTGGTCTGATGCGGTGACGGCGTGGTCGGTCGTGGGCCCTTGTTTCCCCACTGGGTTTGTCCAGTAGACATGTGCACAACAAAAAAAATTTGTTTATTTTAGTTTCGTTTTTTTCGCTTCCGAAAAAAATCGTTTTTTTTTTTTCGTTTCGTTTTTTTCGTTTCCGTTGATTCGTAACGATTCGTACATTCGTAAGTTGTCGGTGTTCGGATTCGTAAGGATTTGTACATTCGTAAGAGTTATTTTTTCGTTGATTCGTTTTTTCGTTAGTTTTAATTTTCGGACGCATTCGTATTTATTCGTACAATCGTAACATTCGTAGATTCGTAATCGGAGCATAAGTCATAATTTTATGTAATGTGTATGCTGTTATTACATTTTAATAATTTACGAATCGAAAAAAAAAAGTTACGAATCGAAAAAAAAGTTACGAATCTACGAATTTTTTTGTTCAATAGAGATACAAAAATTACAAATCGAAAAAAAAAAAAAAAAAAAAAGTTACGAATCGAAAAAAAAAGTTACGAATCGAAAAAAAAAAAAGTTACGAATGTACGAATTTTTTGGTTCAATCCATTCGAAGCATGTTTAGCAGCACCATTGTAAGGGACACGGAAAATTTCCAATTCCACAAAAAAAAAAGTTACGAATGTACGAATTTTTTCGTTCGTTTTCGTTTTTCGGATTTTCTTTATTAGTACATTCGTTGTTTCTAATTAGTTTTTTTCGGATTTTCGTTGTTTTTCGGATTCGTTCGATTCTAATGATTCGTTAATCGGATTCGTCCGATTCCGGAAAAAATTCGTTTTTTTTCGTTTTGTTTTTTTCGGTTGATTCGTAACGATTCGTACATTCGTAAGTCGCTGGTGTTCGGATTCGTAACGATTCGTACATTCGTAAGAGTTATTTTTTCGTTGATTAGTTTTTTCGTTAGTTTAATTTTCAGACGCATTCGTATTTATTCGTACAATCGTAACATTCGTAACATTCGTAGATTCGTAATCGGAGCATAAGTGATCATTTTATGTAATGTGTATGCTATTATTACATTTTAATAATTTACGAATCGAAAAAAAAAGTTACGAATCGAAAAAAAAAAGTTACGAATCGAAAATAAAGTTACGAATCTACGAATTTTTTGGTTCAATAGAGATACGGAAATTACAAATCGAAAAAAAAAAAGGTATGAATCGAAAAAAAAGTTACGAATCGAAAAAAAAAGTTATGAATCGAAAAAAAAAAATAAAAAAAAAAAGTTACGAATCGAAAAAAAAATTACGAATCGAAAAAAAAGTTACGAATGTACGAATTTTTTGGTTCAATCTATTCGAAGCACGTTAAGCAGCACCATTGTAAGGGAGACGGAAAATTACCAATTCCACAAAAAAAAAAGTTACGAATGTACGAATTTTTTCGTTCGTTTTCGTTTTTCGGATTTTCTTTATTAGTACATTCGTTGTTTCTAATTAGTTTTTTTCGGATTTTCGTTGTTTTTCGTTCGATTCTAATGATTCGTTAATCGGATTCGTACGATTCGAACGATTCGTTCATTCGTATGAAAACGAACGAACGAAAAACCCGAAACTAATTGCACATGTCTATTGTCCAGTGCACGGCACACCACCCCTGTGCTTGGTTGCTGGCTTATAGGCCTTGAATGTGACATCTTCTTCTCCTCCTCCTTGGCTTATAGGCAGAGGCGGCTCTAGGCTTTGTGAGGCCTTAGGCAAAACTTAACCATGAAGCCCCACTCACGCCCATAATGGGGAAAAAAATTCAAGCAATAAAAATGGCTGAAGAAAGATGCACGGATCTAGCACACAGTTCATCAGCACCACTTCCAGGGCACCCTCCTCACCCATCAGACATATGCAGTCAATAAAACATCTGGGACCCAGCAAGGTGACAACCCCTCTAGGAATTTCCCCTGTGCCTTGGGAGAATGCTGCCACCGGAACGGACGCTCCATGACGAGGCAGTTATTGGCCAGTACCTGATTGGTCATCATTGTGAGTCAGCCCCTGGGCCACAGAGTCCCAGCTGGGGTAGGGTGAGCAGCCGCCTCCGTAATCGATGTTTGATCACAGGCAAATTAGGCAGCCGCGAGGCCGATGTGAATGCGAGGCCTTAGGCGACCGCCTAATTTGCCTAATTAGAGAGCTGCCTCTGCTTATAGGCCATGAAATGAGTGAGAATCCGGAGAGTTTTGGAACATCCTGCCAGGTTACCATTCAGTAAGGCTATCTCAGGGGTTTTTGGCACAGTCATACCGGTCACTTTGCGCAACAAAGAGAGGATCCTGTTCCAGAAGCCCCAAATTTGAAGGCACTCCCACCATCTGTGAAATAAGGATCCCATAATCCCACAACCTCTAAAGCAGGGGTCTCAAACTGGCGGCCCTCCAGCTGTTGCGAAACTACAAGTCCCAGCATGCCTCTGCCTGTGGGAGTCATGCTTGTAATGTCTCATGGGCTGTCAGCCTTGCAATGCCTCATGGGACTTGTAGTTTTGCAACAGCTGGAGGGCCACCAGTTCGAGACCCCTGCTCTAAAGCATAGTGTGGACGTGCCTGGGAAGGCTGTTTATGCTTTAATGCTTGTTGAACTTGGTTAGGGTGCAAGGTGACCTTTGATACACTCCGAATTTAGCGCACAAAGTAATTGGAGGACACTCTTTGGCCTGTCTACTCTCTACAGGATAACTCCCCTCTTGGCAAACAATAGGAGAACAGCAACCCTGGGATTCCAAGCAAAGGGAAGGTCCCATTTCAGCAGCACTGGAGAAGATACTCAAGGGGTTAAAGTAGCAAAGAGTCGCGAGCAGTGCCGGGACAAGGTCATCCAGAGCCCAGGGCAAACATGCCAAATTGCGCCCCAACCCCTCCCCCCCCCCCCCCAAAGATGTATGATTATGTGTCAGCAAACCACCCCCACCAAAAAAAAATTAAAAAATCGAGCACTAATTTACATACTCCCCCAAAGCATAAACCCCCCTTCCTCCCAGTACAAATCCACCCCCCTGCTGAACCCCCCTTCCTGGCACAAATCTTTGTCCCCCCATCCGTCCCCTAGCTCAAAACCTCTCGATCCCCATATGTCCCCAGCACAAATCCCCCTCAAAAGAAAACTTCCCCCCTCCTAGCACAAATCCTTCACCCCTCAAAGTTCCCCTCCAAAGCTCCTCTCCCACCACTCCAAATCTCCCCTCCTAGCACAACCACCCCCCCCCCCCAAAAAAAAAGATCTTAGCAAAAATCCTGCCCCCACCCCCCCCCCCACCCCACCATATTACCTTTTCTAGCGCAAACCTCCCAAATCCTCCTCCTAGCACAAGTCCTCTTCACCCACCCCCCCTCCCAACACACACACACCCCAAATCTCCCCTCCTAGCACAAACCCCCCCAAAAAAAAAGATCTTAGCACAAATCCTGCCCCCACCCCCCACCATATTACCCTTTCTAGCGCAAAACTCCCAAATCCTCCTCCTAGCACAAGTCCTCTTCACCTATCCCCCCCTCCCAACACACACACCCCCCAAATCACCACTCCTAGCATATCTCCCCAAATTTCCCATCCTAGAACAATTCTTACCCCCCCCCCCCCCCCATTTTCCCACTCCCAACACAAATTTCATCCCACCAATCTCCTCGTGGTGCCCCCCACTCACATTATACCACAGTGCCCAGGGCAGCCGCCCCTCCTGCCCACCCCTTGTCCCGGCCCTGGTCGGGAGGATTCCACATCCAGGTCTATAAAAAACAATGTCCCTGTATACTTGGATGCCTCCATCCAATATTGGCCAGACTCTTCTCCTGTGAGCCTCAGGGCCAGATCCTCAGTGATTCCCGTTGATTTGGCTCCAACTATTTTCAACAAATAGCCCTCCCGGCTCTCACAGAGCTGAGAACTCTATGAACTCCTCTAAATCTCAGCTACACAGGCTGGGATCCTCTCCTACTGGACAAGAACCCTGCTGCTCCAACCCTCCAACTATGTATGCACTTCTCATCTACTTACTGGGTGTTCTCCCCCAGGGATTGGCTGAGATGACATAAATGTTCAGGCCAAGGGTCCGTCTCTTCCAACCCAATAGATTCCAGAATCCATGCAGCCAGTGAGACCCAGAACAACCAAAAAATAACCCCACACCACTTTAATGATTACAGAAGACCTAAAGAACTAAATCTACCTGAACCTCTCTAGCAACCTACTTTAGGAAGGCCCTACATAGTCACCCAGCCAGCACTTCCCCCACCACTCCTTCCACAACATCCCGCAATTCCGTGTATGGAGGAGCATATGATCTTCTCCCCTGTGACAGTACTAGTTGGGACTAGTAGGCAATCGCTAGGCCAAGTCACATAACTTGGAGAGTGACACCACTGCTCATCCCTGGTCCCTGACACCAGTAAGAGTCAGCTTGTGGAGGAAAAAGGAGCAGGTACAAAGAGTATGGGGGATCTGGGGGGGGCAAAGATATTGCCTTGATAAAAGAGGCACTGAGGCGTCAACATCCTGAACATGAAACTAGACATGTGCAATTTGTTTCGTTTTTTTTTCGTTAAAATTCGTTATATTCGTTCTTTCTTCATTATACGAATGAACGAACGATTCGCTAAAAATTTTAACGAATAACGAATGTTCAAATCGAACGAATTCGAAAAACAATGAAAATCCGAAAAAACTAATTAGAAACAACGAATCTACGAAAGAAGAAAATACGAAAAAAAAAAAAAACAGGAACAACGAAAATCAATATGAAGAAAAAATTCGTACATTCGTAACTTTTTTTTTTCTTTGTTGAATTGGTTATTTTTTCGTGTCCCTTACAATGGCGCTGCTTAACGTGCTTCGAATGGATTGAACAAAAAAAATTGTACATTCGGAACTTTTTTTTTAGATTCGTAATTTTCCGTGTGTCTCTTAAAATGTAATAATAGCATACACATTACATAACATTATGAATTATGCTCCGATTACGAATCTACGAAAACAATGTTACGAAAGTACAAATAAATCAATCTAACGAAAGTACGAATGTAACTAAATCTACGAAAATATGAATGCATCCGAATTTCGAATAAACGAAAATTAAACTAACGGAAAAACGAAAAAATAACTCTTACGAAAATACGAATCGTTACGAATACGAACACCGACGACTTACGAATTTACGAATCGTTACGAATCAACGGAAACGAAAGAAACGAAACGAAAATAAACAAATTTTTTCTATTGTGCACATGTCTACATGAAACAAGGCTCCCTTTTGGTGGAACTAGAAAAGAATAAAACCCGCATCCTAGGCCTTTGGCAGGGGAATCTTCTGGTTGGCAGCTGAATGGGGTCGGGGATGCATTATTGTTTTCTTGGACGCCAGCGTCCACCACCGTCCTAGCAACCAACATGGGAAACTGTCGCATTTAGTGGAAGTAGTAATGCCGCCACTAAATCAATGAATACCGAACAGCTGGATGTTTGGTGGGCAGGTCATTTCATTTGCCTGCTTGGCGACACAGGGTTCACCGCCAACTCAGACTGTTCGCCGAGCTGTTAAAGAAATGGCCCGTTCACTTGCCCACCGAACCTCCAGCTGCCCGGTATTACAGCATTGCTACCGCCACTAAACGTGACAGCTTCCTGCTCAGGGCTCGTTGGTTGCTAGGGCGATGGTGGACGCTGGCATCCAAGCAACCAAGGACACACATCACCATCCCTATTCAGCTGCCATTCCAACAGTGAAAGAGTTTCAACATGCTTTAATCCTACACAATCCCCCTTCATCAGGGCTACAAAAAAAAATTAAAATATAGAAGTCATAAATATGTAAAATAAATGAAAAACAAAAAACAAAAAATGTTATATACCCTTTTGCCTATAATAACTGAATCCAGCAAATTTCAGACACTAATGCCGCGTACACACGGTCGGAATTTCAGATGGAAACAGTCGGATGGGAGCTTTTCATCGGATTTTCCGACCGTGTGAATGCCCATCGGTCTTTTTCTGTCGGAATTTCTGACGGACTTTGGATTGAGAACCTGTTCTTAATTTTTCCGACGGAAAACCTTTCCGATCGTGTGTATGCAATTTAGACATGTGCACAATAGAAAAAATTGTTTATTTTCGTTTTGTTTATTTAGTTTCCGTTGATTCGTAACGATTCGTAAAATCGTAAGTCGTCGGTGTTCGTATTCGTAACGATTCGTATTTTCGTAAGAGTTATTTTTTCGTTGATTCGTTTTCCGTTAGTTTAATTTTCGTTTATTGGAAATTCGGACGCATTCGTATTTTCGCAGATTTAGTTACATTCGTACTTTCGTTAGATTGATTTATTCGTACTTTCGTAACATTGTTTTCGTAGATTCGTAATCGGAGCATAATTCATAATTTGTAATGTAATGTGTATGCTATTATTACATTGTAAGAGACACGGAAAATTACTAATCGAAAAAAAAAAAGTTACGAATGTACGAATTTTTTTCGTTCAATCCATTCGAAGCACGTTAAGCAGCGCCATTGTAAGAGACACCGAAAATTACGAATCGCAAAAAAAAAAAAAAAAAAAGTTACGAATGTACAAATTTTTTTCGTTCAATCCATTCGAAGCACGTTAAGCGTGCCATTGTAAGAGACACCGAAAATTAGGAACCGCAAAAAAAAAAAAAAAAAGTTACGAATGTACAAATTTTTTTGTTCAATCCACTCGAAGCACGTTAAGCAGCGCCATTGTAAGAGACACGGAAAATTACCAATCGAAAAAAAAAAAAAAAGTTACGAATGTACAAATTTTTTCGTTCAATCCATTCGAAGCACGTTAAGCGCGCCATTGTAAGAGACACCGAAAATTAGGAACCGAAAAAAAAAAGTTACGAATGTACACATTTTTTTGTTCAATCCATTCGAAGCACGTTAACCACTTCAGCCCCGGACCATTTGGCAGCCAAAGGACCAGAGGTCTTTTTTCAATTTCGCACTGCACTACTTTAACTGGTAATTGCGCGGTCATGCAATTTTGTAACCAAACGAAATTTGCGTCCTTTTCTTCCCACAAATAGAGCTTTCTTTTGATGGTATTTGATTGCCTCTGTGATTTTTATTTTTTGCGATATAAACGGAAAAAGAGCGAAAATTTTGAAAAAAAAAAAAAAAGAGATTTTCTACTTTTTGTTATAAAAAAAAATCTAATAAACTCAATTTTAGTCAAACATTTGGGCCAAAATGTATTCAGCCACATGTCTTTAGTAAAAAAAATGCCAATAAGCGTATATTTATTGGTTTGCGCAAAAGTTATAGCGTCTACAAACTAGAGTACATTTTCTGGAATTTACACCGCTTTTAATTTATGACTGCCTATTTCATTTCTTGAGGTGCTAAAATGGCAGAGAAGTACAAAACCCCCCCAAATGACCCCATTTTGGAAAGTAGACACCCCAAGCTATTTGCTGAGAGGCATGTTGAGCCCATTGAATATTTTTTTTTTTAGTCCCAAGTGATTGAATAAAGACAAAAATAAAAAAGATTTTTTTTTTTTTTTTTCAAAAAGTTGTCACTAAATGATATATTGCTCACACATGCCATAGTTATATGTGGAATTGCACCCAAAATACATTTTGCTGCTTCTCCTGAGTATGGGGATACCACATGTGTGGGACTTTTTGGGAGCCTAGCCGCGTACGGGGCCCCGAAACCCAAGCACCGCCTTCAGGATTTCTAAGGGTGCAAATTTTTGATTTCACTCCTCACTACCTATCACCGTTTCGAAGGCCATAAAATGCCAAAATAGCACAAAACCCCCCCAAATGACCCCATTTTGGAAAGTAGACACCCCAAGCTATTTGTTGAGAGGCATGGTGAGTATTTTACAGCTCTCATTTGTTTTTGAAAATGAAGAAAGTAAAGAAAAAAACATTTTTTTTTTCTTTTTTTCAATTTTCAAAACTTTGTGACAAAAAGCGAGATCTGCAAAATACTCACCATACCTCTCAGCAAATAGCTTGGGGTGTCTACTTTCCAAAATGGGGTCATTTTGGGGGGTTTTATGCCATCTGGGCATTCCATGGCCTCCGAAACTGTGATTGGCAGTGAGAAGTGAAATAAAAAAATTACACCCTTAGAAAGCCTGAAGGCGGTGCTTGGTTTTTGGGGTTCCGTACGCAGCTAGGCTCCCAAAAAGTCCCACACATGTGGTATCCCCGTACTCAGGAGAAGCAACAGAATGTATTTTGGGGTGTATTTCCACATATGCCCATGACATGTTTGAGCAATATATCATTTAGTGACAACTTTTTGTAAAAAAAAATATATATATTTTTTTTTTTTCATTATTCAATCTCTTGGGACAAAAAAAAAAAAATATTTAATGGGCTCAACATTGCTCTCATCAAATAGCTTGGGGTGTCTACTTTCCAAAATGGGGTCATTTGGGGGGGGTTTGAACTGTCCTGGCATTTTATGCACAACATTTAGAAGCCTATGTCACACGTCACCCACTCTTCTAACCACTTGTAGACAAAGCCCTTTCTAACACTTTTTGTTTACATGAAAACATATTTTTTTTTTTTTGCAAGAAAATTACGTTGAACCCCCAAACACTATATATAATGTTAAAGCAAAGGCCCTACAGATTAAAATGGTGGGTGTTGCATTTTTTTTTTCCACACAGTATTTGCGCAGCGATTTTTCAAACGCATTTTTTGTGGAAAAAATACACTTTTTTTTATTTTAATGCACTAAAACACACTATATTGCTCAAATTTTTGATGAAATAAAAAATATGATCTTAGGCCGAGTACATGGATACCAAACACGACATGCTTTAAAATTGCGCACAAACACGCAGTGGCGACAAACTACATACATTTTTAAAAGCCTTTAAAAGCCTTTACATGATACCACATTAGATTCACGGAGGAGGTCTACTGCTAAAATTACTGCCCTCGATCTGACCTTCGCGGTGATACCTCACATGCATGGTGCAATTGCTGTTTACATATGACGCCAGACCAACGCTTGTGTACGCCTTTGCGCAAGAGAAGGGGGGGCAGGGGTGCTTTTTTTTTATTTTTTGGTTTTTTTTTTATTTATTTAGCTTTTTTATTTTATTTTTAAACTGTTCCTTCCATTTTTTTTCTTTGTTATGATTTTTATTGTTATCTCAGGGAATGTAAATATCCCCTATGATAGCAATAGGCAGTGACAGGTACTCTTTTTTTGAAAAAATTGGGGTCTATTAGACCCTAGATCTTTCCTCTGCCCTCAAAGCATCTGACCACACCAAGATTGGTGTGATAAAATGCTTTCCCAATTTCCCAATGGCGCGGTTTATATCCGGGAGGGGGACATTCCCTCCCACTGCTTGTAAAAGCAGTCTAGAGGCTAATTACCCGCTAGAATTGCTTTTACATGAAAGCCGATCACTGGCTGAAAAGAATGATACCAAGATGATACCTAAACCTGCAGGCATCATTCTGGTATAACCATTCAAAGTCCAGCAACATACTGGACATATATTGTAATCTTTTTTTTTTTTCATGCAGCCTCTTGGCTGAACGAAAAAAAGAGATTGATTGGTGGGTATGCCCACCATTAGAATACCTCCCTTCATCCACCCACTTCTAATGATGGGCATACATGCACCATTTATATATGCCGATGCATGGGGGCATCCTCCCGCAAAAGTTATGCCGTGTACACACGGTCGGAATTTCGACCGTATGTACGTGGCATTAGGAGCCAATCGCTCCTCCCCCCCCCTGCTGCCCCCATGCTTCGGCATATATGCTCTTTTTTTTAACTGTGGTGGTGAAATCACCTCCTACAGCGTTGGAGTCGCGGCTTTATGTATCGTGGGAGCAAACGCTGTTGCTGTCAAGATAAATAAATCCGCGTTGCAACTGAATGGCGCACCTGAAAACAAAAAAATGCTTAACACTAAAACACAGTAAACAAAATTACATACCTGAAAAGCAAGCATGATAAAACATGATAAAACATAATAAAACATTGCAGAATAGAATGGAGTAAAAAAAGAGCAACAATAGAGAGAGAATAGAGTGAGAGAGAGAACAATAAAACGACAACTATTTTTATTTTTTTTATTTTTTTGAGATTCACAGGTAAAAAAGCTCCTGACTGAAGCGACTGAATCAAAACGCTACCACAAAAAAAATGTTAGCGATCGCAGGGATCAGGCCTGACTCTGCGAACGCTGCAGTTATGTGTGCTTAGTGTTTTGTAAGTGACAGTGATCGATCGATACTGCACTTGGGTGGGCTGGGCTGGGTGGAGGGGGAAAACGCAGGTGCTAGCAGGTATCTGGGCTGATGCCGCTAACAATGCGTTTTTTTTTTTTTTGGAACCCTAAACTGCTGGGACGCTAGTATAGATCTGATCAGATCAGATATTGATCTGTTCAGATACTGTACCACTAAGGGAGGTGTATGCTTTGCGCGTGGGTGTTTGCGGTACTGGCACTAACCTGGGGCGACGCAGACCTTATTTGACCCTAAAACCTAATTGATATCACCCGCCGGGCGATCAGGGGGTTAAACCGTTATTGGGTAATAAATGGCGGGTGCCCTGACAGTATAAAAAACAAGCTAACTAACCAGCGTCACCCGTAACAGTAATACAAAAAAAAAACTGGTTACCTAGCGACACTAATGCAGCGATCAGAAAAACGATCGCTTAGTGACACTGGCAAAAGGGGGTGAAAGGGTTAACTAGGGGCAATCAGGGGGTTAAAACCTTTATTAGGCAATATATGGGGGTACCTGACGCTATATAAAAACCTGACGGGGAACCTAAATAACGAAATAACTAACTGGCTAACCAGCGTCACCAGTGACAGTTATACAGTGATCACTGGTGAAAGGGTTAACTCTAGGGGCAATCAAGGGGTTAAAACCTTTATTTAGGTTGTAATATGGGGGTACCTGACCTATAAACCTATTTATGAACCTATATAAACATGGCGGTTACCTAAAAAAAAAAAATGGTTACCTAGCGACAGCAGTGACACTAATACAGCGATCAGAAAAACGATCGCTTAGTGACACTGGCAAAAGGGGGTGAAAGGGTTACCTGGGGGGCAATCAAGGGGTTAAACCTTTATTAGGGGGGGGGGGTAGGGGGCTACCTTGGACCTAAAACTAACTGCACTGACAGTTATTACAGTCACACTGACACTAAATGCAGTGATCAGTAAAAAAATGATCACTGCAATTAGTGACACTGTGACTGGGGGGGGCTAACTGGGGGGGGGGGGGGTGATCTGGGGGGTGATCTGGGGGTGACAGGGGGGTGTTTTGTGTGCCTATGTGTACTGGTGTCAGTGTACTGTTGGTGCACTAACCTTTAGACGTTCACAGCTCGGCGTTCCGGTCACATAGACCGGCGCACCGAGCGTGACATCACTTCCTCTGCCTGTGTTTTGATTGACACAGACAGAGGAAGCATCTGATTCGCCAGGAGCGATCGCGAGGGGGTGGCCAGAAACCACTGGCCGTCCCCTCATCCCGGATCGCTCCTGAAGCGATCCCGACCGTCCCCCGCCGGCCGGGGGGGGTCCGATCGGACCCCCCCCGCCGGAAGAATGGCACGTACAGGTACGTGGTTCTGCCTGTACGTGCCATTCTGCCGACGTATATATACAGGGGGCGGTCGGCAAGTGGTTAAGCAGCGCCATTGTAAGAGACACGGAAAATTACGAATCGAAAAAAAAAAAAAAAAAGTTACGAATGTACAAATTTTTTCGTTCAATCCATTCGAAGCACGTTAAGCAGCGCCATTGTAAGGGACATGGAAAATTACCAATTCAACAAAAAAAAAAAGTTAGGAATGTACGAATTTTTTCGTTCATTTTGATTTTCGCTGTTCCTGTTTTCGTTTTTCGGATTTTCTTCTTTCGTAGTTTCGTTGTTTCTAATTTGGTTAATTCGGATTTTCGTTTTTTTTTCGAAATTCGTTCGATTCGAACATTCGTAAAAATTTTTAGCGAATCGTTCGTTCATTCGTACGACAACGAATATAACGAATTTTAAACGAAAAAAAAAACTAAACGAATTGCACATGTCTAATGCAATTCCGACACACAACATTCCGACGCATGCTTGGAAACAATTCGACGCATGCTCAGAAGCATTAAACTTCCCTTTTATAGTGCCGTCGAACGTGTTTTATGCCGTGGTGTTATTGACCGTCGGAATTTGGTGTGACCGTGTGTAGGCAAGACAGTTTGAGCGAAATTCCGACGGGAAAACCATCAGAGCTTTTTCCGACAAGAATTCCGACCGTGTGTACGCGGCATTACAGTACCTTACATACAAATATCAAAATTCTGAATATTTGAATGAAAAACATTAAAACTTGGAAAACAATCAGAGATTCTCTATTAAAACTGGACAAAATTTCCATATCAAACATTAAATGGGATTTGTCAGCAATTTTCCATAAAAATTCTATGAGACTAACAATGCTTAGAACATAATGCAAATCTATTCTTCGGAAGTATATTATACAAACAGGCTTGAGATCACAAGCACATAATTGTAGCTGAAATCATTGTAATTGTGTACCAGGAAAATGGATACATTTGTATCACTTGTAACATTTTGTATAAGAAATAAACGCGTACCTTAGAAATGTCGATTTCAGGCAAATCTGTGTTAAATGGAAATGTCAGAGAAAATGTATATAAGAAATGAAAAATGGCTCAGGATAGAAATGATGAGGTCAATGTTAACATTTATCAGTAGGGGGCTTGTTAACATAGGCAGCTGGGGGCAGTAAAAACAGGCAGTTGAGTTTTACTGCCTGTCAACTGCCCCCACTTAAAGTGGTAGTAAACTAATTTTTTGATCTTGTACTAGTGGCGGCTGGTGCTCATTTTTTTTTTTTTTTTTGGGCGAGTGGGGCGGCAAACCTGGCCCCCTCACTCCCAGCAACCCTCCCCCCGGTCGCGCAATTGATAGCCGCTTCGTTGCCCGTCAGCCCCACACTTACCCCATCCTGGTCGCGGCTTTGGTGGCTTCCCCCTGCATCTCCTCCCGAGTCCCGGTTGTTGCTTCTCTTCCCGGCCAATCAGGTCTTATGCCCCGTACACACGGTCGGATATTCTGATGGAAAAAGTCAGACCGGATTATGTTGTCGGAAAATCCGACCATGTGTGGGCTCTAGCGGACTTTTTTCTTTGGAACTTCCGACAGAAAAAATTTGAGAGCAGGATTAAAAATTTTCCGACAACAAAATCTGATCAGACTTTTTCCAATCGTGTGTAGAGAATTCCGACGCACAAAGTGCCACGCATGCTCAGAAGAAATTTGGAGACGAAAGCTATTGGCTACTGGCCTGTACGTAGTCCCTTCGTACGTTTTGTATGTCACCTCGTTTGGAATGATCGGATTTCCGACAACTTTGTCCGACCGTGTGTGTGCAACACCAGTTTAGGATAAAATCCGTTGGAAATTATCCGACGGATTTGGGGATCGGAATGTCCGACCGTGTGTAAGGGGGGCTTAGGACTCTCTGCCAATCGGGTCTTAGGACTCCTGGCCAATCGGGTCTTAGGACTCCTGGCCAATCGGGTCCTAGGACTCACGGCCAATCGGGTCCTAGGACTCTCGGCCCATTGCGTCTTAGGACTCTCGGCCAATCGGGTCTTAGGACTCTCGGCCAATCAGGTCTTAGGACTCTCGGCCAATCGGGTCTTAGGACTCTCGGCCAATCGGGTCTTAGGATTCCTGCCCAATCGGGTCTTAGGACCTGCTTCCTGATTGTCTGGGAGGCGAGACAGGAAGACATTAGCATTAGATTAGAATAATAATTTTCTAATGTCACACAAGTGGGTGAGCTCAGGGTGTACTGCTCTGCGCCCTGAGCCGACCCTTCTTGAAGCCAATTAGAGCCTCAGGCTCTAATCATGTGATTCAAAAAAAAAAAAAACATTGAAATCTATGCGTCAGGTGCCCTGCATGGAGATTAGGGGTCGGGCGCATGGATTAGGGGGGCGGCAACCCTGCGCCCCTTATGAGCGGCCACCACTGTCTTGTACCTACAGGTAAGCCTATAATTAGGCTTACATGTAGATACAGTTAATAGCTATGTAAAGTGATTGTAAAGGAAAACAATGTATTTAAAGGTATAAAGGTAAAAGACCTTCAGCCTTTACAACCACTTTAACTTGCAGTGTTTAGGAGATATTCACACTGGATGCAGCCGGTGACATCACTGGCACATGCACTCTGAAGGTCCGGCATACCGTGAATGCGCGGGAGTGATGTCATTGCGGCCCTCGGCCACTCATACAGCCTATTTGTGTGGAAAAAATGGTGATTAAAGATATCTCGATCTTTATATGAGACCCTTTGCACCCTTAGGTGGCATTCACACCTGGGCGTTTTGAATCGCGGGCAGATTTGCAGGGATTCTGCCCATGATTTCAAAATGCCCAGGTGTAAATGACATCACGCAACCCACATTTCAGATGCCATTCCTTTAAGTGGCACCTAAAAATGCGCGATTGTCGTGCAATAAATTGGGCTGTGATCGCGCCAAACCACATCGCGTGAAGCTCATCACCCAAAAAAAAGTTCAGGAGCTTCTTTTGGGCGACATTATTACTGACTGCGGGAAAATGTTGCATTTCATTTTGAAATCAAGGTCCCAGAGTCTGGAGGAAGAGTGGAGAGGCACAGAATCCAAGTTGGATGAGGTCCAGTGTGAAGTGTCCACAGTCAGTGATGATTTGGGGAGCCATGCCATCTGCTCGTGTTGGTCCTCTACCCGGAAATTCTAGAGCATTTCATGCTTCCTCTGCTGACCAGCTTTATGGAGATGCTTATTTCATTTTCCAGCAGGACTTGGCACTTGCCCACCCTGCCAAAAGTACCAATACCTGGTTTAATGACCATGGTATCACTGTTCTTGATTGGCCAGCAAACTCGCCTGACCTAAACCTCATAGAGATTCTGTGGCGTATTGTCAAGAGGAAGATGAGAGACACCAGACCCAACAATGTAGACGAGCTGAAGGCCGCTATCAAAGCAACCTGGGCTTCCATAACACCTCGGCAGTGCCACAGGCTGATCACTGCCATGCCACGCCGCATTGATGCCTTAATTCATGCAAACCAAGTATTGAGTGCATACTATACTGTACATGGACAGACTTTTCAGTAAGCCAACATTTCTGTAATAAAAATCCTTTTTTTATTGGTCTTATGTAATATTCAAATTTTTTTGGATACTGAATTTTGGGTTTTCACTAGCTGTAATCCATAATCATCAACATTAAAAAAAGAAATGCTTGAAATATATCACTCTGTGTGTAACGAATCTATATAATATATATGAGTATTACTTTTTAGAATCAAATTACTGAAATAAATAAACTTTTTGATGAGATTCAAATTTTATGAGATGCACCTGTGTATATTTTATATATATATATTAGGGCTGTGGAAATTAAAGATGAATTCCTCGATTAATCGATTAATTTTTTTAATCAATCAAAATTCTTTTGATTGGTACTCACCTCTCCGCCGGCTTCCGGGTCTTCAAGGAGTTCCGTTGGAGATCCGTTGATGGACATCGACGTCACCGGACTCCTCCCCCTTCCCCAAGTGCCTCCATCTGCTAACGAAGGGAAGGGGGGAGGAGTCCGGTGACGTTGAAGTTCTGATTGAACGTAACGCGTACGGGGGAGGAGCTACACATGATATATTTATGGTCTAGAGCCCTACGGACGACATGAGTAAAGATGACATATAGGAACAACACAAAACTCACCAACATGAAATAGACCTGAAAGTGTGCCTTGGTCTACCGTATGGTACACCAAAATAAGGGGGCATACCCTAGATAAAGAATGATAAGAAGTAGTTATGGAATAATGTGGAATGAGTATTCAGTCTGAGGTAAGAATACTTGGAAGAGGCTTTTAAAAGGGGAGGGTGGGTGGGTATCACGCACAGGAAACCGACAAAGACCGGCGGCCTTTGGGCTGCTTAAATACCCTCCGGGCTCCTCCCATAACTTCAGGCCGGTACCCGGCCTTCCAATTTATGGTCTAGAGCCCTACGGACGACATGAGTAAAGATGACATATAGGAACAACACAAAACTCACCAACATGAAATAGACCTGAAAGTGTGCCTTGGTCTACCGTATGGTACACCAAAATAAGGGGGCAAAAACCTTCAGGTAGGGGATAATTATTTATTAAGGTAATGTCACTGAGTAAGACGAGCAAAGGCCTGAGCCACCTCTAACTGTGGGTTAGGAATGTAGCGAGAGAAGCAGGCCGATTTCCGCCGACCCAGTTCCTTGATCACATGGTCCGGAACCCCCTGTCTTGAGGCCGTCGTGGCCGCCCCAATCCGGAATGAATGCCCGGAGTACTGGCTGGGGTCCAACTGAAGATTGCCGAGAAGGACCCGGACATGTTCCACGAACTGCGACGAGTTGAGGGGTTATACCGGAAAGGGTAGAAGCGGACTGGACCCTGGGCGGTCGGATAGCAGTGCCGTCAAGCGGTTTAACACGGCAACTGGGCACCAGTTGTTGTGAGTCCTGTACAGGTGAACATCTACTCCGGAACCTCGCTGCTGAGTTTTGGATGTCGCCAAGTGAAGGACGTAGTGATCCTGGTGGCGGCAGAGACTACTTCTATGCAAGGCTGGACCGGCTGGGTGGCTGCGAGTGAACTCGCTGGCCGTAGAAACCCATAAAACGCCATGTGTATCGCAGCCTGCAGGACGGTGCTGAGGAGGAGACCGAAAGGGGACCTATCCAGGATGTCAGACATTCCCTTGAAGATCTCCCCCGTGGTAGGCAGCCGCTTCGGGCTGACTGGCGGCTGGTGTTTCTGCACTCCCCGTAGTAGAGCCCTCACTGCGTGGCAGGAGAACACCGAAGGCCTCGCGGGGTCTTGAAGCGACAAGTAGTGCGGCACCCCGGCCACGTACTGGCGTATCGTGCTGTGTGACAGTGCTAGGTGAGAATGACAATAAGCGCTGAGTTAAACTTCCCTGGAATGAATGAGCAGTAAACATTGAACTGATGCTGTAGGGACAGCTGGACCAGTCTGCGGAGGAAGGACATGACGGGCCTGGATTTAGGCCTGCCCTTGCTGCTGATCTTGGCTGAGGCTTGATTGTCTGTCGTGAAAGCCACAGTCTGTCCAGACCAATGGTGACCCCATAGGTGAGCGGCTGCTACGATGGGGAAGAGCTCAAAGAGGGCTGACGTGGTAGTGAAGCCTGGTGTGGCTAGTAATTGAGGAGGCCAAGGGGCGGCGAACCACAAATGGCCAAAAATGGCGGCGCATCCTGTGGATGTCGCCGCATCGGTCACCACCTGAGGTGACTGCGTGGACACGACTGGGATGAACAGGGACACACCGTTCCAATTACCAAGAAAGTGTTCCCCCATGGCCAGATCTGCCCTGGCTGCCCAAGGGCTACTCTTAGACCCGAAGGTCAAATTGGTCGCGAAACAATATCGCTCCCTCCACTTGACGAGGGGACGAGCGAGTTGAGACTGGGAGCGACGGAAGAATGAGGCGCTGACAGATCATACACCAGACGTTTTTATTTGAAAAATATTCCCTGTACAAGCCCGATAGGGCTAACCCTCCAGATGTTAAAGGGAGACTGACTGAACGGGCCTATCAAGAAGTCCCGATCCAACTCCGTCTGCAGAAGGACGTCAATCGCTGGCTCATCTGTTGCTGCTGAGCGTAGGTTCGGACATTCGTGGGTGGAGTGGGGCAGGGTGATGAGCCCGGTATGAAACCCATCGGTGAAACCCCGGATGAGGTAGCTGGCGAGTGACGGAGTGGGGTGTGAGGTCAAGTAAACACCGAGCCAAAGGGCATTGACCCGGCTTAGTCGTGGTTCTTCTGTTTGACCTCACATAGAATCCTGGGGTGCGCCCTCTGGCATAGGGTGCAAACGTGCAAGAGCCGGCACTGGCTGAAATTGCAGGAGCCGTAATTGAAATTGTTGCAAATGGCGGCTCCCCCAACCATCCGCACCGGACGTCCCAACTTGTCCACCTTTTGCCCTTGCGCCGGGGCCTGCTGAGCCTGGCTCGTGCTGGTAGAGGCCGTGCTAGCTATCGGATGGACAGAGGCTATGTTGGCACACCAGACCGTGGTGTGGGACGCTGACTGACAGACAGCACATAGCGGGGAGCGAAGACCCGCGAAGTGGCGGCAGAACAACTCCGTGTCCACTACGCTCCAGTCCGTTGTCAAATGAAACTGTGAGAATCTGGCTGCGGCTTTGGCCGAGAAGGACAGATGATAGTCGTAGAACGCTGAGCCACCGTATTTGTGGCCCAGGTCTACGATCAAATGGAGGTAGAGGTCCAGTTCCTCCCGTCTGCCGGGGGAGGCTGAGCACAGCACGTCCCTAAACATGCCGAAAGCGAGCGTGAACTCGGGCACCGTGAGCTTTCTGTTGAGCCTCGGATCCTTCGCTTTCAAAACCACCGAGACGTCCCCCCAGGTGTAGGCCTTGTTCTCGGCCAAGTCATGGACCGAGATCATGAGTGAGGCCAGGTTAACGTCTCTGCCCTCTAAAATGTCCTTCCTTACGCTGGGTGGCACCAGGTGGGAAGGGTGAACGGTAGTCGTGGCAAGCTCACTACCTGCGGCCGGTGCACTGATGGCTGGGACCACCGCAGGGTCCGGAACCGTGGCAGCCGGGCTAGTCTCTAGACGAGACACCCTGTCCTGGACCTCAACGATTGAGGAAGACAGGGAAGACACGAGGGTGTGTAGCTGAGCGACGGCGGCTGAAATCGATTCCAGAGACGCCTGCTGGCTGCTGGGGCTTGCTGCGGCCGGTGGTGGGAAGAGGAGCCTGAATAGCTCCGCCTTCCTGGCCGCGGCCGAGAAGGGTATCCCTCTGCGTCTCAGCTCGGCGGACAGCCTGGGAATTGTCCATGCCCTAAGGGACTGGACACTGCCAGCCTCGGAGGCTGATGCCGGAGATAGCGGGGTGGTGAGGTCATCGCTGCCGACTGATGACATGGCGGCTGCCAAGACCCGTTACTTAGTAGACTGGTCACGTGTCTGCAGGCTGGGCCTATAAAGAGGTGACAAGCAATGAGTTTGAATGTGTCACCTATGATCTACGTACCTGCCATGAGAAAGCAGGAGCCCCTCGTGCCCCAGCGTTTTTTTTTTTTTTTTTTTTTTTACCTGCTGGAACCCTGATCAAGCTGGTGCAGGTGGACCTACTGAATCCGACTGACCTGAGAGAGTGTGAGAGAAAGTACCTATTGAAGAGCCTAAACTGCTGCCGTCCAGAGCGACGGAACCCAACGTAGATGATAACAACAGGCGATAGTGACTTAAGTCGACTGCCGAGACCGCTGTGGGATCAAATGACAGATGACAACACGAATGACTGACTTGACATGTTGCCTTAACTGAACGAACTTCCCGTGACAGGGCCCGGCCTGTTCGTACCGTATGGGGGTGCCTGTGAGCCGGACTCTGGAGCACGTACAGGAATGAGGCAACCGTGACACGAGGCTCACTGCCTGGGTATTGCTGAGGCCGAACTGTGACATCCAGCTGCCACCGGGTCCGACTCCAAGCTCCCTTTTTTTTTTTTTTTTTTTGTAGAAATGCGGCCGGCCTAGGGCACGCCGGCGCGAATTCGTACAGGCAGGTGACCAATTAACGCCGGGGCGTGGTAAGGTGTCACAGAAATGATATAACATGACAAGGACAAAAGTCAAAGTCTTTTTTTTTTTTTTTTTTTTTTGCGACTCCGCCCCTGGCGCATGTATTGAAATGAGGCCGGGCCTAGGGCACGGCGACACGAATTAGTGCGAGGTAGTGACTGCATTCATGCCGGGCGTGGTAAGGTGACAGAAATGCGATACCATGACAGGGGCAAGAATCAGGAATGTACGCAAACCAGTGATGCGATTCCGCCCTTGGCGCATGTATTGAAATGAGGCCGGGCCTAGGGCACGCCGACACGAATTAGTGCGAGGTAGTGACTGCATTCATGCCGGGCGTGGTAAGGTGACAGAAATGAGATACCATGACAGGGGCAAGAATCAGGAATGTACGCAAACCAGTGATGCGATTCCGCCCTTGGCGCATGTATTGAAATGAGGCCGGGCCTAGGGCACGCCGACACGAATTAGTGCGAGGTAGTGACTGCATTCATGCCGGGCGTGGTAAGGTGACAGAAATGAGATACCATGACAGGGGCAAGAATCAGGAATGTGCGCAAACCAGTGATGCGATTCCGCCCTTGGCGCATGTATTGAAATGAGGCCGGGCCTAGGGCACGCCGACACGAATTAGTGCGGGGAAGTGACTGCATTCCTGCCGGGCGTGGTAAGGTGACAGAAATGATATACCATGACAGGGGCAAGAATCAGGAATGTACGCAACCAGTGATGCGATTCCGCCCTTGGCGCATGTATTGAAATGAGGCCGGCCTGGGGCACGCCGACACGAATTAGTGCGAGGTAGTGACTGCATTCATGCCGGGCGTGGTAAGGTGACAGAAATGATATACCATGACAGGGGCAAGAATCAGGAATGTACGCAACCAGTGATGTGATTCCGCCCTTGGCGCATGTATCGAAATGAGGCCGGGTAGTCGTGCATCTGGATCGCCCCGATCGGAGCATGTATGGATGCGACCGGACCAGGATCGAAGCGATGGCATGAACGCCCTGTTTAACTGATGCGAAATGATTTAGCATGACCGAATGGCCTGATACGTTAGCCATGTTTGAAATGATGAAATGATTGTCATGCTAACACGTGAAATGTTTCGACACGGTCGAAGTGATTCGTACAATTAGTATGCCAACAGTGCTTCGGAATGTGAATAGCGATTTGGTACGCTCGCTGGCGCCACTGATTCGAATAATGGCAGGACATGAACGATGCGTGTGAGTGCGAACGGCACCCGTGCGTGAGTCGTGTTTGAACGATTCGAAGACTGCGTAGCACGACCGCGTAAGGGAACCCTTGAGTGCCGGATGCGGCATCGGTCGGAGTGTTTCGTGGCGGCGGCCCTGAATGTGCGTGCCGCTAGATGGCTCCCGATCGTGTACAACCAAAAACGTGCGAGTAAGTGTTTAGGTTTCGAGACAAGCAGCGCGTGGTTCGTGAGCTACGCAGACCACAGTTTAGTGACATGATAAGCAGTGCCTGAGAACGTAAAACATGGGAGCCGAAGCCCTACCTGCGACAGCCGAACCAGACTCTTTGAACGAACTGCGACTCGGCGACACGAGTGCGACACGAAGGGACAACACGACTTACGAACACGGAACGCGGGACTGCAACAAGAGGAGACGGACAGACGAAAACGGAGCTCACGAACCGGCACCAACAGCGCTTGTCTCGAACGAGTCGGTCCTAGATGTCTGACGTATCAGATATCACGCACAGGAAACCGACAAAGACCGGCGGCCTTTGGGCTGCTTAAATACCCTCCGGGCTCCTCCCATAACTTCAGGCCGGTACCCGGCCTTCCAATATATATATATACACACACACACATACCATGGG
>CM053027.1:20939103-21043650 GCA_028564925.1 Lithobates sylvaticus
GGCATTGCAAGGCTGACAGTTGCAAGCATGACTCCTAAAGGCAGAGGCATGATTGGACTTGTAGTTCCACAACTTTTAACCACTTGACATCCGGCCATAGCCGAATGACGGCTTTGGCGCGGATGTCAATTCCCGGGAGGGCGTCATATGACGTCCTCCCCTTTCCTCGCTCCCTGTGCGCGCTCTCGAGCGCGCAGCGGGGAAATTCTGTGTTGGCCGTGTCCCTTGGACACAGCCAATCACAGATCGCTGTAAACGGCCAATCACAGCGGCCGTTTACAGCACGATCGCCCTGGCCAATGAGCGATGATCTCAAATGTAAACATATGAGATCATCTCTCATTGCCGGCTCTCTCTCCTCACACAGAGACAGCATGTGAGGAGAGAGAGAATCTGTAATAGCGAACTGTGAGTTCACACACACACACACATAACAGTGCCCCATCCTTACAGTGCCCCATCCTTACAGTGCCCCATCTGTGCTAATCGGTGCCCACCTGTGCCGATCAGTGCCCACCTGTGCGATCAGTGCCCACCTGTGCCGATCAGTGTCCATCTGCACATCTTCACAATCAGTGCACATCTGTGCCACCTCATCAGTGCCCACCTGTGCCACCTCATCAGTGCCCACCTGTGCCAATCAGTGCCCATCTGTGCCGCCTCATCAGTGCACATCTGTGCCGCTCATCAGTGCCCATCTGTGCCACCTCATCTGTGCCGCCCCATTTGTGCCACCTCATCAGTGCACATCTGTGCCACCTCATCAGTGTACATCTGTGCCACCTCATCAGTGCATATCTGTTCCGCCTCATCAGTGCACATCTGTTCCGCCTCATCAGTGCCCACCTGTGCCAATCAGTGCCCATCTGTGCCGCCTCATCAGTGCACATCTGTGCCGCTCATCAGTGCCCATCTGTGCCACCTCATCTGTGCCGCCCCATTTGTGCCACCTTATCAGTGCACATCTGTGCCACCTCCTCAGTGTACATCTGTGCCACCTCATCAGTGCACATCTGTTCCGCCTCATCAGTGCACATCTGTTCCGCCTCATCAGTGCCCACTTGTGCCACCTCATCAGTACCCACCTGTGCCACCTCATCAGTGCCCACCTGTGCCACCTCATCAGTGTCCACCTGTGCCAATCAGTGCCCACCTGTGCCGCCTCATCAGTGCACATTTGTTCCACCTCATCAGTGCACATCTGTGCCACCTCATCAGTGCCCACCTGTGCCACCTCATCAGTGCCCACCTGTGCCACCTCATCACGTATCTCATTTCCAAAAAGGGGTCATTTGGGGGGCATTTGTACTTTCCTGGCTTGTTAGGGTCTCAAGAAATGAGATAGGCCACCAGTACATCAGATGCGATAATTTTTTTATGATTTGCACCATAGCTTGTAGACTCTAAAACTTTCACACAGACCAAATAATTTCCACAAATTTTTGGTTATTTTTACCAAAGATATGTAGCAGTATAAATTGTGGCCAAAATTTATGAAGAAAAATTAATAATTTGCTAAATTATATCACAGAAACAAAGTAAAATTTGTTTTTTTTCTAAATTTTCTGACTTTTTTCATTTATAGCGCAAAAAATAAAAAACTCAGAGGTGATCAAATACCACCATAAGAAAGCTCTATTTGTGGGAAAAAAAGGACAAAAAATTAATTTGGGTACAGTGTTGCATGACTGAGTAATTGTCATTCAAAGTGTGAGAGCACCGAAAGCTGAAAATTGGTCTGGTTAGGAAGGGGGTTTAAGTGCCCGGTAAGCAAGTGGTTAATGAACGAAAATGAAACAAAAATGTGAGAAAGGGACATTTACCATTGTGAACTTCTGGTTTTCACAGAGTTCCATGCTTAGCAATTAGCACTGTGCAGCATCACAGGCCTCCTCAAGCGACCGTCCAGGGCAGCACAGTGCATTACAGGCCTCCTTGACAAGAGTCCCAACTCACGACCATCCAGAGCAGAGCACTGTGAGTGTGTACATTACAAGCCTCGCCTCAGACCACCATCCAGAGCACTGTGTGTATCACAGCCCTCATCTTACCACCGGCATTCAGAGCACTGTGCATTACAGGCCTCCTCTCAGACCACCATCCAGCACTGTGCAGTACAGGCCTCCCCTCATACCACCATCCAGAGCACTGTGCAGTACAGGCCTCCCCTCAGACCACCATCCAGAGCACTGTGCAGCATTACAGGCCTCTCAAACCACCGTCCCAGAGCACTGTGCATTACAGGCCTCCTCTCAGACCACCATCCAGAGCACTGTGCAGTACAGGCCTCCCCTCAGACCACCATCCAGAGCACTGTGCAGCATTACAGGCCTCTCAAACCACCGTCCCAGGGCACTGTGCATTACAGGCCTCCCCTCAGACCACCATCCAGATCACTGTGCAGCATTACAGGCCTCTCAAACCACCATAGAGAGCACTGTGCATTACAGGCCTCCTCTCTGACCACCATCCAGCATTACAGGCCTCTCAAACCACCGTCCCAGATCATTGTGCATTACAGGCAGGGCCGGACTTACAATTGGGCTTGACTGGGCTGAAGCCCATGGGCCCCGCCCAATAGGGGGCCACGCGGAAATACATAGCCGAGTGTATTTGGCTCGGCTCCGCTCACAGTCACGCCCAGTCCCGCCCTATGATGGACATAACACAGGGACTGGGCGTGACTGTGACCCGAGCCGAGTACACTCGGCTACTCTTGGCTCCGCTCGGAACTGCGAGAGGACTCGAGAGCCGCCGAGAGGACCTGAGAGCCGCCGAGAGGAGAGAGGGGGGCGTGGCCTGACCTTGGAAGAGAATGGCAGCTTAAACGGAGAGCTCCTGCAGACGGAGAGACACATTTTCCAATTTAGGAGGAATTTGCCACAAAAAACACCCCGTGAATGATGGGAACCTCTTCCCGGGACTCCTCTGCCTCACGCTCCCGCTCCCCGAGGGAAACTACTGGCCGCCTAACACAGAACATCCCCCAGAAATGTTCCGGACCCAGGCAAGCAATATGGCGTCGACGCGAGGTACCTCACGATCATCAGGCCTACCGCAAAGCTCTCCGGCCCGATCACCACCTGAGGAAGATGGGATTGTGCTCATCCCCCAACAACCTCCCAGCCTGCATGACCTACGCTCCGTGGCTGCGGATATTAAAGACACCCTTACTGCGGCCCTCACGGCCGCGATATCAGAGCTCAGGGTGGACATACAGTCTATTACAGGGAGGGTTCACGAAGTGGAAAAAATGACGGCAACTCACACCACAGTGCTCCGCCGGTCATGCCAGGTCCTGGATTCACACACCTTGCAACTGAGAGACTTAAATCGTCACGTAGAAGATTTGGACAACAGGGGACGCCGCCACAATCTCCGCATCCGAGGACTGCCCGAGGCGATCGACGCAGACAACCTGCAACAAGAAGTAACCAGCCTCTTCAACTCAATTCTAAACAGGCCCCTTACTACCAAGATTGGCATGGAGCGCATCCACAGAGCCCTCCGCCCGCGAGGTAAAGAAGCAGACCCACCAAGAGATGTAATTTGCTGCATCATCGACTTCCAGCTGAAGGAAGAAATCCTCCGCCGGGCCCGCACGACTGAACGGATCTCCCACCATGATGCTACCATCCACCTCTTCCAGGACCTTTCTAGTATCACCCTCCAACGCCGCAGGGAACTTCGACCGGTCCTGGAGGTGCTCCGTGCAAAAGCTATCCCGTATAGATGGCGGTTCCCGTTCGGGCTCTCCGCCTCCGCGTCTGGCCGCACGGCACTCCTCCGAGTGCCCGAAGACCTCCACCGTTTCTGTACGGTCTTGGATATACCTTACACCGACGCGCCGGACTGGTACGCGGAGTTCCGTCCACCCGCCACCAAGAAACCGACCCCCGAAGATGACTTCATGGAGACGCAAGATTCAAGACCCAGAAGACGGCGTTCCCACTCCGATCACCGGGCGCATCCTCAAGCTCCAGGTCGGAATAGAGACACAAGCCCGACTACCCCTCCACATTCCAGGAGAACCCGCCGAGACTACTAACCGTCCTCGCCGGGACCCGCACCGCAACCCCGGGATCAGATAAGTTACTTCTACACCCTCTCCTCCAACCCACCTCCCTCCAGACTCCCACAATAGAGAACCGCCATTTCTTTCCCCCACGTAATGGCCGACCTCCGCCGGCCCAACGACTTGCCTACAATGCGGAACTCTGACCCGCACTGTCCTCCACATACCAGAAACCCCAGACGGGACAATACACGTCCCAGCTCGACCCCTCCAGCCACCTACTGACTCTCCCCTCGGCTGCCTTATCCCACACAGCTTCCGACCACAGGATGTCTTTGTCACTTCATATACTTTTTTTTTTATTATTTATTTTTATTTCAATTTATCTTTATGCAAAGGTTCGGGAAGCCTATAGGTCATTATGCCCAACGGCCCTGCTGTTGACACCCCCCGCCATTTTATGGCTCTACGCGCCTTTTTCTGAAGAGGCTCTGTGAGATTAAGGACTACCTCCCTCACTTGCAACGCACACACTTTTTTCTTTTTTTTTTTTTTTTTTTTGCCTGCCACTAGGCGGCATAAGACTGCTGCTGCCGCGTCATTACTGTGCGCACTACCATGAATTGTATATTGTAACTGCACATTCAGGGGTCCTGCTTGTTGTTGATATAGATAGACTACATTTGGCCGGGTTTGGGATGTGAGCAGCTGCATGGAGATCGCCTCTTTGCCCGCCTTGGATAGAGGACCCCGTATGTCCCCCCTGGTCCCTCGTTGTGTATACCCAGTGCAAGAGCTCCCTGATCCCCTGCTCTTGCCTAGAGCACTGGCCGCGCTGCTGGAGGTGCTAAAGACCTC
Source organism: Lithobates sylvaticus (assembly GCA_028564925.1). Taxonomy (NCBI): domain Eukaryota; kingdom Metazoa; phylum Chordata; class Amphibia; order Anura; family Ranidae; genus Lithobates; species Lithobates sylvaticus. Next base: position 20,943,977 of record CM053027.1, read on the forward strand.
CGCGCTCCATACACCACCTCATGCACATTCTGAAGCCCCGCCTCTGTCACACTCTGCTTGGCGAGTGCTGCCCACCCCCATTGTTTATTCCTAAGCCTGAGGTCTCTCGCTGCCACAACGAGATCTTGAGGATGAGTCCCACTAACTGCTCACATCCCACCCGGTGGGCGATGTTACTGCTAAGCTAACACTTTGACTTTACATACTCATGAAACATGCAAAGGTCACGCGATTGTCTGCAGCCGCATGTCCTATAAGCAATGTACCCATCCCGAGTATCATACACCCATCGTACCCCCGGTGACCCCGCTTATAACCTCAGGATTGGAGTGTACAAACAGGACGAAGGGGTTACACCTGCCGCAAAGCGGGTGTACCCGCAATACGTTTTTTCTTTTTTTGGGGAACAACCACTCCACCCCTCCATACGTTTATGATCCACACCCCCACTTCCCACCAACAATGCCTGATTACGCCCTTTGCACTAAGGCAGATCTGACTTTACATGACCCCCTGCCTAGACCCCACTAATGCACACAGAGCGAGCCGAAGGTGTTCCCGGGCATTGCATTTTCCATAACAGCTAGGAGCATATGCTTTCCCTCGACTCAGTCCTAATAGGACACGCGCAACTACACCCATACTTTTAGACGGGGCAGTATTACACGCCTCACACACCTCGGTTACCACCCGTGATATAGTTGTGTGTATGATACTCGGCTGATCACATAGCCTCCCTCTGAGTTCAATAATGCTGTTGTTTATTTTATTGTTTATTTTATTATTTATTATTTATTATTTGTTATTTTTATTTTTTTTTTTTATTATTTATTATTTCTTATTATCTCTTTTTATTTTGATGTTCCCAGTTCTGACCGGACGCATATGTGATCATAGTTCCCTCCCCCACACGTGGACGGTCAAGTGATACTGACAGACAAACATGTGCTCCCTTAATGTCACCTTCACGCCCTCAATGACATAAGTCAACAGACGTTATTCTCTAATAGACTTCCCTAGGTGCTCCTAGGTGTTTGCTGCCTCACCCGGTGACAGATAGGGGCGGCATCAACTCATTTCAATCGCAATGATTGTGCTCTGCCACGGACGGCTGGATGTGGGCACTCATCCAATCGCCTGTAGACAATAGAACCAACAGCCCCCTCCCTCCCCTAGCCCTCATACAAACCTGACACTGCGGAACTCCACATGATATTACACCGCCATCGTAAGGTTCACACCTGCACTATCCCTCCCCACACACGACATCCTCCCCACAACCTCTTGTGTGTATTTTTTTTTTTTTTTTTTTCTTCTTTTCACATGTCCCCTCTCCTTGCTGACCGGGTCGAGTCCCGTCTAAGATACACCTGTCTGATCACATACTTGGACTTTCTCATAGGATAATAGTCACCCCGAACCTTTGGCGATAGATTCGCAGATTTATTAATTCTCATCCTAGCCACCTATCCTCCTTACTTCCTCGATCCAGTCATGTCTCTCCGTCTGGCATGATGTGCATTTAACTGAACAAAAAACCCGCTTCACTCTCTACCGATTTCGGTCAACCCCCACTCAGTGACCCCGTAACTAATCACTAAACCCTTCCTCAAATATACAAGGTCACTGAACCACTTTGGAAATCTCTGGACACAGCCTACCTGTGTCCTCGGGTCCACAGGCTGGTTCTTGTGACCTTCCGAAGTGAATATTCACTACACACCGGTTGACTCCTTATACCCGGTGTGAGGGTTACCGGACCCCTGCTTCCCTCACTCCAAATACTTGAGACCCTCACCTCTACTATATCAACCACGTATTGCTCTGTCCTAATCTTAGTGGTTTTCTTAGTGTACCTCACGGAGTGGTAGAGTCATCTTACAAGCCAGCTTGCATTACGCCCCGTATCCTGCAGCCCTCTTGACCCACTCTCCACTTCAGACGACATACCAAATCTAAGCTTCCTCATTCGACATGTCGACTCCTAATCAGGGACACACGGACCTAGAAACTAAGGTGGTTTCTCTCAATGTTCGCGGACTTAACACCCCCGAGAAGCGTTCTCAAGTATTGGCATCCCTACACAAATATAGGGCAAGTTTCGCTTTCTTACAAGAGACCCATTTCAAGTCGACCTCAATCCCGAAACTCACTAATACACGTTATCCAACTGCCTTTCATGCCACCAATGATTCAGCCAAGACCAAAGGTGTATCAATTTTGATTGCTAAACACTGTCCTTTCCAAGTCGAAGACACCTGTATCGACAAAGAGGCACGTTTTCTATTCATAAAAGGCTCTCTATACGGTAAACCAGTCACTCTAGCAAATATCTACGCCCCCAACACAGGCCAAGTCTCTTTCTTTACTTCCACCTTAAATCAACTCGCATCCTTTCAAGTTGGGATGCTTATACTTGGAGGCGATTTTAACACCCCCCTAAATCCACCCCACGACACATCGACGGGCTCCTCCGCTATGCCCTACCGAGCGCTTCGGTCAATTAAAACTCGCTTACAAGAGATGGCACTACACGATACGTGGCGCACGCTCAACCCAAATGTGAAGGACTTCACATTCTTCTCGTCCCCTCACAACCGCTACTCCAGACTGGACTACCTTTTCATTTCTCAGACCGACCTCCCTACATTGACTTCCGCCATAATTCACCCCATGTACATCTCTGACCACCACCCCATCTCCGTGACGTTAGTGTTGGCTAAAGCACCCCCCAGATCTCGGATATGGCGCTTGGATCCATCCCTTCTTACCGACGAAATCAATACAAACAATATCTCCACGCGTTTGGATTTTTATTTTAAGGAAAACGCTTCCCCCGAAATCTCGCCAATGACTCTGTGGGAAGCGCATAAGAGTACGATCCGCGGGGAACTTATGGCTATAGCGGCCAAGAGGAACAAGGATAGACAAGTGCATATCACTAAACTAACCACCACCATACAGACACTGGAACGGACGCACAAACGCTCCCTAGCCCTAGATACCCTATCCGAGCTGCTCCAAGCACGTAAGGACCTACTAGACATGCTTAATATACAAATTAGAAGAAAATATATTCTTGCCCAAAAAACATTTTACGAATATAGCAACAAATCAGGCAAGCTTCTGGCTAGAGCACTTAGGGCCAAGAAGGCCTCCACAACGATACATCATATCACAAACTCACAAGGTCACAAGATAGTAGCAAACGATCAAATAGCCCGACAATTCGTTCAATACTACACACGCCTCTACAACCTACACACTACAGAACCCCTCAGAGACGACACTTCTAGACGGACGCTTATTAGGGACTTCCTTGCGGAATACAGTTCCCCTCCAATATCTGACGCTGACGCGGCCAATCTAAACGAACCCATCTCTTCTCTGGAAATGGACACGGTCCTCAAACATCTGAAACCTGGTAAAAGTCCGGGCCCAGACGGTTTGACATCAGCTTACTACAAGACTTTCTCTAACATATTGAAACCACACTTTTTAAACGCCTTCAACTCCATCTCCCCTGATAATCCCCCTCCGAGAGATCTGTTAACGGCCCACATCACTGTAATTCCTAAACCCAAGAAAGATGTATCATTAGTATCCAACTATCGACCGATATCCCTTCTTAACGTCGATCTCAAAATATATGCAAAAATTCTGGCCAACCGCCTCTTGCCTCTCCTGCCCGGCCTTGTCTCTCTTGACCAGGTTGGCTTCATACCTGGCAGAGAGGCAAGAGACAACACAACCAAAGCCATCAATATCCATCACTGGTTGTCATCCTCTACCCAAAAAGGATTTTTCCTTTCCCTGGATGCGGAGAAGGCGTTCGATAGAGTGGCCTGGGACTATATGGAAGAAGCCCTCAAAACAATCGGGATACGAGACCGTATGCTCCACTTCATCATGGCACTCTACTCGTCCCCGACAGCCCAGGTTCGTGTCAACGGCCGTCTGTCGGACGCCTTCTCCGTGTCCAACGGCACACGGCAAGGTTGCCCCCTGTCCCCCCTAATATTTGTCATCACTCTGGAGCCGCTGCTTCAACGCCTCCGTGCTAACCCTAACATCAAAGGCGTTGAGATCCTAAATGACACGTACAAACTCGCTGCCTTCGCAGACGATATCCTCCTCTTCCTTACCGACCCGCACATCTCCCTGCCTAACTTACTCTCAGATTTCCAGACCTTTCACACGCTCACGAACCTCCAAATCAACTTCTCAAAATCGGAAGCTTTAAATGTCTCATTGCCTACTAACACTTTAAAGTTATGCCAAACAAATTACCCCTTCAAGTGGAACCGAGACGCCATCACATACCTTGGCGTCCTCCTTCCCTCCCACTTATCGGACTTATACATCAAAAACTATATCCCCATTCTTCAACGCATCCAAAAAGATCTCAAAAATTGGTCAACAGGCATCTTTTCTTGGTTCGGCAGGGCAGCCATCCTAAAAATGAACATCCTCCCTCGAATTCTATATGTCATGCAAACCATTCCTATAAACTTACCACATACCTTTTTCTCCTCATACCGAGCAGCATGTAATAACTTTCTATGGGGTAAAGATCGCCCTAGACTCAGCCTCGATAGGCTTTCACTTCCTAAACTGAAAGGAGGGATTGGTCTTCCAGATATCACCAAATATCACAGGGCCTGCCTGCTGACAAGAATAGTGGATTGGAAGGTACACGGGGACTCTAAAGCGTGGGTAAGTATCGAAAACAAGCTCTCACCGATCCCCATTCACCTCCTACCCTGGGTTGACCCAAAAGACGTTCCCCAACCCTGTAAAACTCACCCACTCATTGCTTGCACTCTTCGAACATTTCAAAACGCATGCAGACACCATCGCATTTCCACGATCCCAGGTCCGCTGACACCAGTTAGACACAACCCGAGTTTCCCCGCTGGCATGTCAAATTCTTTTCTGGCTGACATCTGGCCACACACTGATATACAAGCCAGACATTTCTTTTCCAACTCCTCATTCATCGACCGTGCCGCAATCCCAAGACGAGACACCGACCGAACTTGCCCAATTTGGACGTATCTACAAATTAGACACTTTCTTGACCACCCTACCCGACGCGCAGACTTTAGCAGACAACTAAAGCCGTTTGAGACGCTCTGTACTAAAACGGAACCACAACGGCACATGATTTCCGAAATTTACTCCTTACTATTCTCAGACTCTAACGCAAAATCCAACATTGCCACACAAAGGTGGGAAAGGGATCTTGCTTTGGATCTCTCAGAAACAGATTGGGAACGTATTTACACCAATGTCCATAAAGGATCCACAAATGTCACCGCGCAAGAAAATGGCTTCAAAATCTTTGCTAGATGGTACAAAACCCCTTCCAGATTACACAAAATATCCCTGGCCATACCCCCGGAGTGTTGGAGATGCTCCAACGAGGTCGGCACGATGCTACACATTTGGTGGACGTGTCCTTCGCTCCAACCCTTCTGGAGCGAGGTCCATCGTCTTACCACACAGATATCGACGTATCACTTAGATTTTACACCGGCGCAAATGCTATTGCACCACTCCTCCATCTCTTTCAAACATTATCACAAATCCCTTGCGCTACACATGCTGAACGCTGCTAAAATGTGCATTCCCACTCTTTGGAAAAATCCAACCCCCCCAACGACCGCGGATTGGCTCCGGCGTGTTTCTAGGATTGCTGAAATGGAAAGCTTGATACATCAATCGAAGGACACGCCCGCTAAATACAATACTACATGGATGTGCTGGCATCACTTCACCACAACGGACGAATATAAAAGTATAATGTCCACTGACTCTACCACTCCATCAAACCACTGAGTACCACACTAAGAATCCGCTCCTCCCCCACCCCGCTTGACCCATTTTCATTGCCCACCAACGTTACCAGGCCTCTAGCCCTTTTAGATTCCACTGTCCATCATTTACCCAAGATCTATTTCTCAAATGCTCTCTTCTCCCCCCCCCCCCTACATACCTGATCCAACACACTTTATCCCTGACCAGTTCCTTTATTGGACAAATGTCTTCCATAAACAAGACTTCTGTGGAGGCTAGTGGTCCGTGACCGCGTCCACAGAACTTATGCACGACTTCTTCTATAATTGAGACACGGGGTAGATAGTCCCTCCCTTACGGATGTTTGATAACTCTAGACAACCCCATACTGTTTTCTCTGTTTTTCAATTTGTTTGATTTTTCACCCAATTTAGGGCTCTAGGCCCTGCTGTTAGTAGTACGATGACAATCCTAGGATGTAACCGTTGTTTCTACATCCAGCCACAATGACTTATGTTTACTCTTCTGATGTTATTTCTGTTTATTGCAACTAGCATTAACCCAGTTCTTTGATGCCCATCTGTACTGATGTATATCTTGTAAGGACTACTATGACATGATGTATACTGTATGCCTCATTTTCTATTTGCAATAAAAAAGTTGTTTGGAAAAAAACAAAAAAAAAAAAAACACACTCCCTAGGACACACTTAACCCCTTCATCGCGCCCTAGTGTTTAACCTCTTCCCTGCCAGTGTCATTTACACAGTAATCAATGCATTTTTATAGCACTGATCGCTGTATGAATGACAATGGTCCCAAAATAGTGTCAAAAGTGTCCGATGTGTCCACCATAATAAAAATTGCAGATCCCCGCCATTACTAATAAAAAAAAAATTATAAAAATTATATAAAACGTTCTCCTATTTTATAGACGTTATAACTTTTGCGCAAACCTATCAATATACGCTTATTGCTATTTTTTTTTACCAAAAAACATGTAGAAGAATACATATCGGCCTAAACTGAGGAAAAAATTCATTTTTTATATATTTTTGGGGGATATTTATTATACAAAAAGTAAACAATATTGTGTTATTTTCTAAATTGTGGCTCTTTTTTTGTTTATAGCGCAAAAAATAAAAACCACAGAGGTGATCAAATACCACCAAAAGAAAGCTCTATTTGTGTCGAAAAAAGGATGTCAATTTTGTTTGAGTCGGAAAGAGCTTTTGGTCGGAAAATGCTGTGTGTGTAGGCTCCATAGGACTTTTGCTGGCCGAATTCCAGCCAGCAAAAGATTGAGAGCATGTTTTCAATTTTTCGGTCGGTAAAAGTTCCTCTCGGAAATTCCGAACGTCTGTAGCAATTCCGACGCGCAAAATTCCTACGCATGCTCGGAAACAATTTGACGCATGCTCGGAAGTATTGAACTTAATTTTCTAGGCTCGTCGTAGTGTTGTACGTCACCGCCTTCTTGACAGTCGAAAGTTCAGAGAACTTTTGTGTGACTGTGTGTATGCAAGACAAGCTTGAGCCGAATTCCGTCGGAAAAAACATCCAAGTTTTTCTAACGGAAAATCCGCTCGTGTGTACGGGGCATAAGGGATTACTTGCTGCCTTTTGTGGAGGCTCTGCCTAAATGGACTCTTGCCTTGAAAAGGATTGCTTTTAGGAACGTCCAATCTGCCTAAGATAGAGTCACTATATGTGTCACTTATAGAACTCTGAAGGGGAATGTGTGTGAAGATGTCATTTGAGAACTGTTCCTGTGTGATCCTTAGCATTAAAGATATTTTGTTGTTCCTTTAACCATTTGCCTACCAGGCACTTTTACCCTCTTCCTGCCCAGGCCAATTTTTAGCTTTTAGCGCTCTCACACTTTGAATGACAATTGCGCAGTCATGCAACACTGTACCCATATGACATTTTTATAATTTTTTCACACAAATAGAGCTTTTTTTTGGTGGTATTTAATCACCACTGGGTTTTTTTTATTTTTTTGCTAAACAAACGAAAAAATACAGGAAATTAAAAAAAAAAATGTCATAGTTTTTTTTATAAAATTTTGCAAACAGCTAATTTTTCTACTTCACTGATGTGCGCTGATGAGGCTGCACTGATGGGCACCGATGTGGCTGCACTGATGGGCACTGATGAGGCTGCACTGATGGGCACTGATAGGCGGCACTGATAAGGCTCCACTGATGAGGTGGCACTGATGGGCACTGATAGGCGGTGATATGCGGCACTGAAGGGCACGGATTGTTGACACTGATAGGCGGCACTAATAGGTGGCACTGATAGGCACTGATGTGGCGGCACTGATAGGTGGCACTGATGGGCATTGATAGGTGGCACTGATATGCAGCACTGAATGGCACTGGTTGGTGGCACTTTTAGACGGCACTATTGGCTGCACTGATGAGGCTGATATGCGGCACTGAATGGCACTGGTTGGTGGCACTTTTAGGTGGCCCTATTGGCCGCACTGATGAGGCAGCACTGATGGGCACTGATAGGCGGCACTTTCAAGGCTCCACTGGTGAGGTGGCACTGATGGGCACTGATAGGCGGTGATATGCGGCACTGAAGGGCACGGATTGTTGGCACTGATAGGCGGCACTAATGAGCACTAATAGGTGTCACTGATAGGCACTGATGTGGCGGCACTGATAGGTGGCACTGATGGGCATTGATAGGTGGCACTGATATGCGGCACTGAATGGTGGCACTTTTAGGCGGCACTATTGGGCACTGATAGATGGCACTGATAGTCAGCACTGATAGGTGACACTGATGATGAGGCACTGATTGGCAGCACTGATAAGCACTAATTGTCAGCACTGGTGGGCACTGTTGTGGCTGCACTTATATTTAGGACACTCATAATCAGTACCCTGATTATCAGCGTAGATGTCCCATTATCACAAGGCGGACATCACCTCTCTTCTCCTCTCCTAATGCTGTTATCGTGAGGGACGGAATGCCAATAACCGGCTTGTGTTTACATTGTGATCAGCTATCATTGGACACAGTTGATCATGTAATAAAGGGCAGCTCTTTACCTGGATCTGTTGTCCACGATCACGGGAGGACGTAGATGAATGCCCTCTTAGCAAAGTAATCCCGCATCCGGCTATAGCATGGGCTGGGAAGGGTTTAATCTGCCTGGTCTGAAGTCTCTTTAAAGGGGTGCATGCATGAGGTGTCAAAGGAATAGGGTTTACAACTAGGGGACAGAAGTCAGAGAAGATACAGTACAGAGGTCGAGCAGAAGAAGCTATGCTGCCATTGCTAAAGACTACTGTATTTGTGTCACTTGCTGAAGCACCCAACCAGCCAGGAAATTGGTGACATGGAAAAGGTAATGGTTACCCTAGTAGTGAAGGGGTGTCATGCTTGGCTCCTTCATTAACGGCCAATTCCCTATGGGACAGGAAGTCAAGTGAAATCTCCCCAATGTGACATAGATAGCAAATTTAAAAGAAACTGACGGGGTTATAACCCTTCCTTACGTCATCTAAAAGGAAAAAAAAAGTTTTGCCTTTAGTTCTACTCTAATGTCTCTTTAAGAACTCTACTTGAGTCTGTGTCTCTTATTTTACATTAAACAGAGAAATCTATTTTTGTCGTTAGCCTTTCTCACTACATAAAAGGATTTGTGTTTATCTTGGACTCTTTGTTACTACTTCACCTTCTACCTTGGCTTGTGCCTTGTAATTCAAGGCTCACCTATGAAGGAACTGAGTGTCATGCAATTCATCCTTCCCCCAACAAAGCAAAGGCTGAGAGTGAAGTTTAGAGGTACATGGTCATTATTTCTTTTGTTCCCGGGAATGCAGTTTTCGAGCATGAAAAATAAAAAGAAAGGAAAAAAGTGAGTAAACAGCAAAAAAAAAAAGACAAACAGGAGCATTCAGCAATGATGGATCTCTTGCATTTGTTATTCTGTATCCAGAAATTGCCCTTGGCTCCCTGCTTATCTCTTTGCATTTGTGAATTTCATTCAATTGTTTTATTTCTGGGCCGCGATGCCGCACCTCGCTGTCACGCTCTCGGTACACATTGCTGCTGTTAAACAAAATAAAATGCCCACGTTTTATCTTTTTTTTCAAAAGTGGAATTCTGGCCGCCGCTTTTAGAAACATAAATCTGCTGGATCAGGTTCCCTCTTTGATACATTCTTATTGCTTTGAAAAGCTTCTTTTCAAGTGTAACCTTTTCCATGTCTGCACTTTCTTGATTGTTGCTACTTTGGACAAAAAGCAGAAGAGGGACTGGAGGTTTACGGAGGCACGAGCAGTTGATACGATAATGCAAGTAAAGTGGACCGGTCATTTTGTGGCTTAACTAGTTAAGGACCAAGCCTATTCCACGAATGAGCCCTTTTTGGGAAGTAGACAGTCCAAGGTATTTAGTAAGAGGCATGGTGAGCTTTTTGAAGTTGTAATTTTTTTGTCATGAGTTCTTGGAAAATGAAGAAATTATTATTATTATTATTTTTACATACTCTCACCAGTGCAGTACAGTGTCATCATTTGCTAGAAAATTACTTAGAACCCCCATCCCGCTCGTGCAATGGCGACAATCTTTGACCCTTAAAAATCTCCATAGGCGACGTTTAAAAATGTCTACAGGTTACCAGTTTTGAGTTATAGAGGGGGTCTAGGACTATAATTATTGCTCTCGCTCTAACGATCATGGCGATACCTCACATGTGTGGTTTGAGCACTGTTTTCATATGCGGGCGCGACTTACATATGCGTTCGCTTCTGTGCGCAAGTTCGGCGGGATGGGGCGTTTTATTTATTTAACTTTTTTTTTTTTATACTATTCTTTAAAAAAATTGGGTCACTTTTATTCCTATTACAAGGAATGTAAACATCTCTTGTAATAGAAAAAAAAGCATGACAGGACCTCTTAAATGTGCGATCTGGGGTCAAAAAGGCATCAGATCTCACATTTACACTTAAATGCAATAAATTAATAAATAGATATAAGACCATTGGGCGGAAGTGACGTTTGACGTAGTTTCTCTCATCCAATGGCATGTAGCCGAATGGGGGCCATCTTTCCCTCACTCGGCATCCGGCCCTACAGGGGAAAGGACAGGATCGTCTCCGACGCTACCGACGGCTCCGGTAGGCGGCGGAGACGACCGGAGCACGGCGAGAGGGGGGGGGGTGCCCTCTCCCACCCCCCATAAAAGTGATCTTGTGGCAAATCCGCTGTGGAGACCACCGTTATCTGAAAGAGGACCGTCCGTCGCTGAAGAGGATACCAGGGTTATGGCAGCTATCCACGAGCGGGCCTCAATTGTGAAGCGTGACATGTTGGGTATCAATTTACTCTGCATAACATTATCTTTCACAATATAAAAAAAATTGGGCTAACTTTACTGTTATTGTTTACTGTCTTATTTTTTAATTTAAAAAAAGTATTTTTTTTTTTCCTCAAAAAAGTGCACTTGTAAGACCGCTGCGCAGAAAGTTATTGGAAAAATGTATAATGTTTGGGGGTTCTAAGTAATTTTCTAGCAAAAAAAAATGTTTCAAAATCTCAAAAAGAGGATCGGTCCTTAAGTGGTTAAATACCATTAAAGTTGTGAGTATTGCATGACACTCTCACATCCCCCTACTCCAATCTCCCTGTCTGGAGTTTTGGGGGTTTTCACCCTATTTCTTGTCTAGAACCCTTGAAATAAACTTGCTAATTATTTCTATCTCTACAGTACAATGCACAATACATTATTGTGATGGTCAGTAGGTCCTCAGGTAGGAACCCTGGTTGAGACATTCTGGTCTAATGGTTTCTTTTTAGTTTTTTTTTTTTTTATTGGGAACAATGACCAGGGATAGGGAGAGGGAGCATGAGATACCCCAGACTGAATAACTTGAGGACTCCTCACTTTCTGGTTGCAGAGTACAAAAAGACAATTTCCACAGGATCTCTATGCTGATGGTGTCTAGTACTCCTTTCAGAGTCAAAATGCTACACACGGTCTGCTCGGTAAAAGAGCTAGGTAAATAGCGGAGGAGTCCGGCGAGAAGACCTCCAAGACGGAAGAAGACCCCTGGAGCAGTGCAATAAAATATTTTTAAAAAATTGTGGGGTTTTTCTCTTTACACTTTACACCTTAGGTGAATGGGTAGGGGTACATCGTACCCCATACTCATTCACATAGGGTGGGGGGCCGGGATCTGGGGCCCCCTTATTAAAGGGGGCTCCCGGATTCCGATAAGCCCCCGCCCGCAGACCCCGACAACCAACGGCCAGGGTTGTCGGGAAGAGGCCCTTGTCCTCATCAACATGGGGACAAGGTGCTTTGGGGTGGGGGGGGCGCACGGCCCCCCTTTCCTCAGGGCACCCCCCATGTTGAGGGCACGCGGCCTGGTATGGCTCAGGAGGGGGGGGGGGCGCTCGCTCGTCCTCACCCCTTTCCTGGCCTGCCGGGCAGCGTGCTCGGATAAGGGTCTGAGATGGATTTGGGGGGGACCCCCACGCCGTCTTTTCGGTGTGGGGATTCCCTTTAAATCCATGCCAGGTGACGGGGCTAGCGTGGCGGCATTCACTGCCTTCGCTAGCCCCGTCTACCTGAAGTCACGTGCTAAATGAACGGACTTTCCAATGATCGGCAAGTCCGTTCATTTCCAAAAGTCCGGCGGACTAGCATACTAACGGCGGGATTGTCCGCCGGACTGCCAAGTCCAGCGGATAATTTTAAAACAAAACTTAAAACCTAGTCCGCCAGACTTTTGGCGCCAAAAAGTCCGCCGGCGCCCACACACGGGGGGATTGTCCAACGGACTTGAGTCCAGCGGACAATCCCGCGGGAAAGTCCCTTTGTGTGTACGAAGCATTATGCTTCTTTTCTAGTGACAACTTAAACTTTGGGGTTTTGTCACTAGGAAAAACAGTAATGCCCCGTACACATGGTCGGAAATTCAAACGAAAAAGTCCGATCGGACCATGTTGTCGGAAAACCTGCCCGTGTTTGGGCTCCATCGGACTTTTTCTGTCGGAATATCCGACGGAAAAAATTTGAGCGCAGGATCTCAAATTTTCCAACTACAAAATCCGATCGGACTTTTTCCGATCGTGTGTCAAGAATTCCGATGGACAAAGTGCCACGCATGCTCAGATCAAATTATGAGACCAAAGCTATTGACTACTAGCCTCTAAGTAGTTCCGTTGTACGCAACGAAGGTCACCACGTTCAGAATGATCGAATTTTCCGAACCGTGTGTATGCAACACCCGTGTCGGACAAAATCCGTCAGAAAAAATCCGACAGATTTTGTGGTCTGAATTACACACGGGGGCAAAGAGTGAACTCCCCAAAAGGGACATTAAACTAAAAAAAATAAAAAATAAATCGCATAAAAAAATCCTTGTTTTTGGCTTTAGATACAATTTCCCTTTCCCCTATGTTTCTATTCCAGTGACAACTTAAAATTTGGGATTTTGTCACCAGGACAAACAGAAAGGTTGAACCCTCCCGCAGGGACACTAAACTAAAATAAATAAGTAAATTAATAAAAATTGAAATAAAATACGTTTTTGGCTTTAGATTCTCTTTAACTTTCCCCTATGTTTCTGTTCCAGTGACGACACAAAATTTGGGATTTTGTCACCAGGACAAGTCAAAAGGGTGACCGCCCAGAAGGGACACTAAACTAAAAAAAATAAAATAAAACAAAATCAACCCTTTGTACGGTACCATGAAAATCCATTATAGCCTCAATCTACTATCCTTTCAAAATTTGGGATGTTGTCATTGTCACCAGGACAAACAGAAAGGGTGAACCCTCTATCAGGGACACTAAACTAAGATAAAAAAAGAAAAATAAATAAAAGAAAATAAAATGCATTTAGATGCGATTTAACATTTCCTTATGCTTTTTTTCTGGTGACAACTTAAACTTTGGGGTTTTGTCACCAGGAAAAACAGAAAGAGTGAACTCCCCAAAAGGGACATTAAACTTTGATAAAAAAAATGTTTTTGGCTTTAGATACGCTTTACCTTTCCCCTATGTTTATATTCTAGTGACAACATAAAATTTGGGATTTTGTCACCAGGACAAGGGTGAACCCTCCTGCAGGGACACTAAGCTAAAAAAAAAAAAAAAATGTGTAAACAAATGGAAAAAAAAGTTTCTGGCTTGGAATATTATATTATATTAGTGAACGGTAGACTTTTTATGTACAAGGAGCTGCAAGGCTTTTCTTGTCTTTTCTTTCGGCAGTATTGACGCCACACTTCACCCCCTTCACTTAATTGTGTATCTGTGGCTCATCCGGAGTCATTTGCCCGAAATCTTTGTTATAGAGGATGAATCAGGCAGAGGAATTATTTCGGGACGTGATTAGACAGGCCTGGGATTCTGTAGACCGTGATCCTCTAACAAATGCCTCTCCCTTTACTTCAGGAGGAGATTAAAACTTGACAACACCGCTCACTTGGCACCGGAATCAAAGTCCAGCGGCGGTAATGGAAACCCTCTGGTTCTGTATGAGATGACAGCGCGGGAGCCCAGCTAAATCAATGCATCATATGCAGCGTGAATGAGGCAGATTAAACAAATGTCGGCAGAAGATTCATGCTCCCTCTGGAGTTTTTAAGCACATTTTATCGAATGCTAAAAAGGTCAATCCTAAACAAAGCAAATCAGGGGAGTCAAGCATCTGCTTCTGTGGACGTATTGGCTTTAACGTAAAGCCACCATATTTAAAGTATACCTCCACTTCTGTTGAGAAAAAAAAAATCCCCTCTGAGTAATCAAAATACATTACAGGGATTTTAACAAACTTTGTGGCAACCTCCTACCTGTTTCTGCTCTGAAGAAAAATCTGTTTGTATCACTGTGTCTTTTCCAGACTGATCCTGAATGGGAGGGTCTGGTTCATTATACCCACCTGGTGCACTCTCAGTGTTCTCATTAGGAAAAGCTGCAGTGTCAGCGTCCCTTTTGGAAGTATTTAACCCTTGGGGAGTATCTCACCAAAGTTGAAATACCTAGTGCAACAGCTGTTGTTGCAACTGGAACAACAGCTTACACCCCCTTCCTTTTTTTTCTATAACCCTGCTTACCTGGTGGTGAAGGTACATTATGGATACTCACCCAGCCACCAGGTCCAGTGTTGCCCCAGTGACGACCTTTTGTGACCAGACACAGCTCGGTTTCACGTGACCATCTTACTCGTGACGTCATCAGCTCTTCTGGGTTCAGCCGGCGGGGCCTCGGGATGATGCGCCGCTAGGCCCAGCCCCCCTCCTAATAGGTGAATGGAAGGCTCAAGGCCTCCTGGGATATATGATGTGCATATTCCAGGTGGCCCGGCGAGCAATATGCACGTCATTCGTCTAAGCAAATGATGTGCGTGGTGGAGAGAGCCGTGCTTTTATGAAGGAAAAAAAGGTATCGAAGAAAAATAAAAAAATAAACTGCCCTATTTTTGTAGAGTTGAGGAGGAAGGGTCGAGAGGGGGGAACTTTCCAAGGAGGGTGAAGCTCCACTTTGACCTGTATCTTAGTACAGACGTCTGGGAAAATCAGTGAGTCAATCATAAGCAGGAAACAGAGGCGGCTCTAGGCTTTGTGAGGCCTTAGGCAAAACTTAGACATGAGGCCCCACTCGCGCTCATTAGCTACGCAGCAGGCCTTCCCAGCTTGAGATCCTCGTGCCGTGGATGGGAGGGGTGACGTGCGTGGATGCAACGTCACTCCTCATTGACTGATGGGTGGAGTTCCAGAAGTCTTAGGTTATGTGAGAGGTGAGTGTGACAGAGCTCATGACGCCTCCTGCCCACAGTAGTGTTAAGGTGTCCTGTCCCCTCTAAAATAAAGTCACGCTTAAATGAGACTGGGCTCTTAACGCTGCCTGAGCACAGCCTTATTTAGGTCCCCTGTCCCTCAGAACTAGGGTAATGTGTTTATCACTACACCGAAGGAGCTGCTTGTTATTTTTGGGTTCCCTGTTCTGCACCTTGAAAAGACTTGGTCCGCAGACTTGGTTGTAGAACTTGTAAATGAAAGTCTCTTCCACAGACTTGGTTGTAGAACTTGTAAATGAAAGTCTCTGCCACAGACTTGGTTAAAACTGAAGGATATGGACAGACTTAGAGAACCCTCATACGGTACCAGTATCTTGCAGCTGACCCGGTGATACCGTACGAGCGTGGATTCACTTGGTGTCTTTCAACTTAGCTTCCAGGCTCTTGCTGAGGAACCAGCCTTGTGCATGGCCCTCTCCCGAAGAGTCCTCCCCTGGTTGCTCTCTCAGTTGCTGGGCCTCTCCACAGATGAGACGGCACCGGACCACCTTGGAATCCTCCTTCCAGTTACTTTGCCTCGGGCTAGCCAGCCCCGAGACTCGGAATTGGATGGATCCACACCCCAGGGCATGAGGGCCCCTGAGGGCTGGTCAGGAGGACCAGGACCAAACAGACAGAAATATCTTCTGGACCGGAACCCAGAAGCAGGTGATCTCAGTACCTTAAGTACCCTCTCCCAGGATGCACAGCGAGACGACACTCTCACTGGTTGGTTCCGAGAGAGATTGGCACCCAATACGTCCAGCCAAACTGCGTTCTCGTACTTGCCAGAGATGAAAAAGACACCTATGGCCAAGCAGAACACAGTGCAATCCAGCCAGACTGGTACTGAAACCATAATTTAGTACAATTAACCCTAAAACCCAACTGTGGTTTTAGGAATATTACATTTACAAAACACATAGCGCATGCTCGTCAGGAGCCCGGCGCTACATATAAAAAGTAGAATTTATTAATACAAAATACGAATCATAAAAACAGAATTCTTATGGAACCAAACCACAAGAAAAACATATGTTCATGCATACAGAATATTACATAATTATAGACAAAGGTGGCAGACTCCTGCTACATAAACACAAACCATTAAAGCGAGTGGCCTAGAAGGTGAGTAGTGGAAAAGTCCAACGCGTTTAGAAAAAGTGCATACAATTATAATCTTCATCAGGGTCTGTTACCACCTATATCAAATAAAATTGGTCTGGAGAAAGAATTCCCTCAACACCCAGAACTCGTCCTGAAGGTTTGTATATGCTTTTCATCATACAAAAGGGCCGTGGGGTATAAAACCCAACAAGGGCATCAAAAAGAAGGAGATCCAATAATTGTCACAATTGTTATGAAGGGACAACAGAATGTAGTTGTAGGCAATTCCTGACTCCAAAAGGGGACACCTAAATTGCAGTAGCCCCTACAAAGATCATCCCAGTCAACAAACAGGAAGACCACCTGTAAATTGTAGACATGGGAACTGTCAAAAAATTTGTTTCGTTTCGTTTCGTCCCGTTTCGTATATAAAAAAATTCGTAATTCGTAATTCGTGTACGAAATTCCGTTCGAATTCGTACGAAATACGAAATTCGGACGAATCGTAATTTTTTTTACGAATCGTTAGTAAAGTTACGAATCGTTACGAATCGTTACGAATCGTTAACGCGGCTAATGTATTGTTGGTTCTCATAACACAGAGAACAATTCGAATCCAACTACAAATATCGAATTTCAATTTCAAGTTACGAATCGTTACGAATCGTTATGAATAGTTACGAATCGTTACGAATCGTTATGAATAGTTACGAATCGTTAGTAAATCCAACTACCAATATCAAATTTCAACTAATTTGAACGAAATTATTATAGCAGATATAACGAATGAATTCGAATGAATTCGAATGACAAAGTGTCATTTTTGCAGAAAAAAAAAAAGCGTAGGGGTCCCCCCAAATTCAATAACCAGGCCCTTCAGGTCTGGTATGGATATTAAGGGGGACCCCAGCCAAAAAAAAAAATGGCGTGGGGTCCCCCCCAAATATCCATACCAGACCCTTCAGGTCTGGGATGGATTTTAAGGGGAACCCCGGCCAAAAAAAAATAAAAAAAATGGCGTGGGGTCCCCCTCAAAATCCATACCAGACCCTTTATCCGAGCACGCAACCTGGCAGGCCGCAGGAAAGGAGGGGGGGACGAGAGCGGCCCCCCTCCCGCCTGAACCATACCAGGCCACATGCCCTCAACATTGGGAGGGTGCTTTGGGGTCCCCCCCAAAGCACCTTGTCCCCATGTTGATGAGGACAAGGGCCTCATCCCCACAACCGTGCCCGGTGGTTGTGGGGGTCTGCGGGCGGGGGGCTTATCGGAATCTGGAAGCCCCCTTTAACAAGGGGACCCCCAGATCCCGCCCCCCCCCCTGTGTGAAATGGTAAGGGGGTACAAAAGTACCCCTACCATTTCACCAAAAAAGTGGCAAAAATGGTAAAAATGACAGGAGACGGTCTTTGACAATTCCTTTATTATAATCTTCTTTCTTCTTTCTTCTGGTCTTCCTTTCTTCATCTTCTCCTTCCGGCATCTTCTTCCATCTTCTTCTTCCTTCGATTCGCTTCTTCTTGCTCCGGTCTTCTCGTCCTTCTCGTCCGGCATCGGCGTCTCTTCTCGCAGGCCGCTCCTCGCAATGGGAGGCTCCCGCTGTGTGAGGCTCCGCTCCGGGTGACAGGTCTTGTATAACGAAGGCACCTGGTGACCCCGCCCCCCTCTGACGTCATGGGGAAAGCCATAGGGAATTCCACATGACGTCCCCGTGCGTCAGAGGGGGCGGGGTCACAGGTGCCTTCGTTATAAAAGACCTGTCACCCGGAGCGGAGCCTCACAGAGCGGGAGCCTCCCATTGCGAGGAGCGGCCTGCGAGAAGAGACGCTGATGCCGGACGAGAAGACGGACGAGAAGACCGGAGGAAGAAGAAGCGAATCGAAGGAAGAAGAAGATGAAGAGAGGAAGACCAGAAGAAAGAAGAAAGAAGATTTTAATAAAGGAATTGTCAAAGACCGTCTCCTGTCATTTTTACCATTTTTGCCACTTTTTTGGTGAAATGGTAGGGGTAGTACCCCCTTACCATTTCACACAGGGGGGGGCCGGGATCTGGGGGTCCCCTTGTTAAAGGGGGCTTCCAGATTCCGATAAGCCCCCCGCCCGCAGACCCCCACAACCACCGGCCAGGGTTGTGGGGAAGAGGCCCTTGTCCTCATCAACATGGGGACAAGGTGCTTTGGGGGGACCCCAAAGCACCCTCCCAATGTTGAGGGCATGTGGCCTGGTACGGTTCAGGCGGGAGGGGGGGGCGCTCTCGTCCCCCCCTCCTTTCCTGCGGCCTGCCAGGTTGCGTGCTCGGATAAAGGGTCTGGTATGGATTTTGAGGGGGACCCCCACACCATTTTTTTTTTTTTTTTGGCCGGGGTTCCCCCTTAAAATCCATCCCAGACCTGAAGGGTCTGGTATGGATATTTGGGGGGGACCCCACGCCATTTTTTTTTTTTTTTGGCTGGGGTCCCCCTTAATATCCATACCAGGGCCTGGTTATTGAATTTGGGGGGACCCCTACGCTTTTTTTTTTTTATATCAATGAATGACTGTTTTTTAAATAGCTTTTTTTTCTGCAAAAATGACACTTTGTCATTCGAATCATTCGAATGCATTCGAATTCATTCGAATGCATTCGAATCATTCGTTATATCTGCTATAATAATTTCGTTTGAATTAGTTGAAATTTGACGAATAATTTGGAGCTGAAATTCGTGAACGGAATTTTTCCTGCAAAAATGACACTTTGTCATTCGAAAAATTCGTACGAATTACGTAAAACGAATTCGTAAAAAAAAAAATCGTACATTCGTAAATTCGTACGAAACGAATCGCACATGTCTAGTAAATTGCATAGTAACCAGGTCCCAAGGAGGACATTGGAGATGCAATGACATCTGCCCCCATCATCACCAGAAAAGGGCTCCCCAAGGTTGGTAAAACAAAAGGATCTCCTTAGATGTAACCCTTATCACACAAGATGTGGAGGAGAAAAGGCCAGTTCTGCACCTCAACTTCAAGAACACCCTGAACCCCTCTGAAACACCTGGACCTGGTTGATTGAATCACTACAGACGCACGTAGCAAACACTGACATATACTACCTTTCACCTTACCCTAGGGTCTAGGCAATAAAGGAACACACACCTGCTTATTAGTAGACACTATTTGACTTGACTATTTGAATTAAGAACTTGCATAAATGACAAATAAAGTGCAGTTCACTAAGCAGAGTAGAACTGCACTCAGGTAATAAAGGTAAACACATATATCTACATAAGCAGCAATATATCAAAAGCAGAAAAATCAATAAGAGAATAGGTAAATCAATATTTAGCAACACAACTGTACTCTAAACGTGTCTAAAGGATTAGCAGTTTCCTAGTGCTTTTTCAGTGCTCTCGAAGAAATGAGAGAAGGTGGGGAACTCCTTTAACCACTTGCTTACCGGGCCTATTTTGGCCTATTTTCCTTCATGTAAACATCATCATTTTTTTGCTAGAAAATTACTCAGAACCCCCAAACATTGAGTACGTTTTTTTTAGCAGACACCCTAGGGAATAAAATGGCGGTCATTGCAACTTTTTATCTCACACGGTATTTGCGCAATAATTTTTCAAACGCCTTTTTTTTGGAAAAAAAACGGTTTCATGAATTAAAAAATAACAAAACAGTAAAGTTAGCCCAATTTTTTTATATAATATGAAAGAAGATGTTACGCCAAGTAAATAGATACCGAACATGTCACGCTTTAAAATTGCGCACAACCGTGGAATGGCGCCAAACTTCGGTACTTAATAATCTCCATAGGCGACGCTTTAATATTTTTTACTGGTTACCAGTTTAGAGTTACAGAGGAGGTCTAGTGCTAGAATTGTTGTACGCGCTCTAACGCACGCGGCGATACCTCACATGTGTGGTTTGACTTGCGTGTGCGTTAGCTTCTGATCGCGAGCTACAGGGGACAGGGGCGTTTTAATTTGTTTTTTTTATTTATTTATTTTTATTTTACTTAATTTTTTTTATTTTTACACTTTTTAAAAAAAAAAAAAATTTTGAATCACTTTTATTCCTATTACAAGGAATGTAAACATCCCTTGTAATAGGAATGTATGTGACAGGTCCTCTTTATGGAGAGATGTCAATAAGACCCCACATCTCTCCTCCAGGCTGGAAAGCATGAGATCGGTAAAAAATTTTTTACCGATCTCATGCTGACAGCCGCGATCGCGGCTTTGTTTACTTCCGGGTACTGGGCGTGACGTCATAACGTCGCGTCCGGGCCTCCGACGGTCATAGAGATGACTGGTGACCATCTGGTCACCGGAAATCTCTATGCTCATCATCCGGCGGCGATCGATTCTTTCTCTGGGCCCCCGATGGCACGGGAGAGCCCGGAGAAGCACCGGATGGCGGCGGGAGGGGGGGGACGTCCCCTCCCGCTGCCTTTAAGAACGATCAGGCGGTGGAACTTCCGCTATGATCGTTCTTATGGTGCACAGAATCGCCGGCCGGAAAGAATGATATCTGAATGATGCCAATAGCTGCACGCATCATTCAGATATCACCACTCAAAGTCAAGGACGTCATATGACGTCCTTGGTCGGCAAGTGGTTAAATGGCAACAACAAACTGGGCCCTGCAAGGATTTTTGTCTGCTTAGGAGAAGGTGCATTTTGCCGACCCCCCCACCGTCAGGGCCATCTTTAATATTGATTGGACCCTGGGCAAACATTTTCTTGCCCCCCCCCCCCCTCCATTCTGAAACATACAAACAAATAGCAGGTAGACTCAAAATCAGTTTACTGCAGCAGATCACACAGCGATTGCAATTTGTTGCCAGAGGTTATAGCTGATCATTACCATTCACTGACTAGTTGCTAGAGGTTACAGCACATTATTACTGTTTACTGAATGGTTGCTAGAGATTACAGAACATCATTACAACTCACTGATTAGTTGCTAGGGGTTACAGCACATCATTACTGCTCACTGATTGGTTGCTAGAGATTACAGCAGATCACCACTGTTCACTGATTGGTTGCTACAGGTTACTGCTCATCATTACCACTTACTGAGCAGTAGAGCAATCCCAAAAAAATGAGCAAGTAAAGTGGCACATTGATACACATGCTACAGGAGAGGGTCAGAGACTGCATATGTGATACAGGAGAGGGTCAGAAACTGCGGACATACTACAGGCATGGCTGCATTAACATTGGGGCTGTTGGAGCTGTAGCTCCAGGCCCCTTACTTTAAGATGGGCCCATTTGCCAAAAAAATTAATAACTAAAATAAACAAAAGCAAAATGATCGAGTTTTGAGGGTCATAGAGACCCCAAATTTGGGGGGTAGGTAGCCGAAGACCTACCCCACCACTGGGGCTCCTAGGACTTATGGTTTCAGAGATTTGGGGCTCCTTGTGCAGCCTGTCAGAAGCTGCATACACAGCGGCCATTTTAAATACAAGCTGGCACACTCTGCAGCAGACTGAGAGGATGAGCTCACAGTGCCTCTTCTCGCTTCTTGTCTGAGGCACTGAGCCCAATGGACAGCTTTGAGCCTTGGACCAATGGTAAAGTACCATTAGCCCAAGCTGTCCAATAAAAATGCTGCAGTAGAGCCCACTACCCTCATACCCTCCACAGTCCTCTCCTGTGCATATTGCCTGCTGTGATACCTTCCACACTCTTCTCCTGTACATACTGCCCACTGTCTTAAACTCCACACTTGTTTCCTGTACATACTACTCAGTATCATACTCCTCTACACTGCTCTGCTGTACATACTGCCCACTTTTTATAAACTCCTCTACTGTACATAGTGCCGACTGTCATACCCTCCACAGTCCTCTCCTGTGCATACTGCCCACTGTCATACCCACCACACGCTTCTCCTGTACATACTGCCCACTGTCATGCCCTCCACACTCCTCTCCTGTACATACTGCAACCTGTCTTTCTCTCAACACTCCTCTCCTGTACATACTGCCCCCATAATACCTTCCACACTCCCCTCCTGTACATCCTGCCCACTGTCATCCCCTCCACACTCCTCTCGTGTACATACTGCCCACTGTCCTACACTCCACACTCCTCTGCTATGCATACTACCCACTGTCAAACCCTGCACACTCCTCTCCTGCACATAATGCCCACTGTTATACCCTCCACATTCCTCTCCCTCACCTGCACATACTTCCCACTTTTTTACCATCCGTACTCCTACCCTATGCCGCTTACCCACAAAAACAGTTATTTAAAATTATATTGAATATCCTCAATGTTACTAGCTCTAGAATGGGCACACTTTTGTTAGTTCAACTAAAGGAAATCATCTTAGTACTCATATTTGTTCTGCCCATTATTAGTACTCATTTCATTTTGTGATTACTATTGTGATTTATAGAGGAACATAGGGGATGTCAGCTACTCTAAATATACCACTGGTAAAAAAAAAATGTCCCTGAAAATATTTTTGAAATGTTGGCAACTATGCACTTGGGCACTGCCCAAGGGCCACCGGGTCAGTAGGGGGCCCCATGAGAGGCTCCTGAGATCCTATGATATTAACCACTTGCTTACTGGGCACCCCCTTCTGCCCAGACCAATTTTCAGCTTTCAGCGCTGTCACTCTTTGAGTGACAATTGGGTGGTCATGCAACACTGTACCCAAATTAAATTTTTATGATTTTTTTCACACAAATAGAGCTTTCTTTTGGTGGTATTTAATCACCACTGGGATTTTTATTTTTTGCTAAACAAACAAAAAAAGACCGAACATTTTTTAAAAAAAAGTCATGTTTAATAGTTTGTTAAAATTTTTTGCAAACAGGTACATTTTCTCCTTCATTGATATGCGCTGATGAGGCGGCACTGATGGGCACTGATAGGATGAACTAGTGGGCACTGATAGACTGCACTGATGGCCACTAAGGGGCACAGATAAGGTGGCACTTATAGACACAGATACGGAGGCACTGATGGGCACAGATAAGGTGGTACTGATGGGCACAAATAAGGCAGCACTGATGGTCACTTATAAGATGGCACTGATGGGCCCTGATGGGTGGCACTGATGGGTGGCACTAAAGGGCACTTATAGGTGTTACTGATAGGTACCACTGATAGATGGCACTGATGGGCACTGGTAGGTAGCACTGATAGGTGGCACTGATGGGCACTGGTAGGTGACAGAGCCACACTTGTGAAAACCGCCAGGGAGGTTAAGACTCCCTAAAGAGGTATCTCTTACTATTGACAATAGGCAAAGTTTTTGTGAAGCAGCAAAGAGTGAGCAGTCTTCTGCCCTAGTTCTTCAGATGGCTAGCATTGGGGCCCAGTCTTTATGTTGGTGCACATGAGTAAAAACCTAATAGATGTTTTGATCCCTCTTCACTCTGCCCAAAACAAAAAAAACAAAAAAAGTTTTGCCTTTCGTTATACTTTAATGCAAAGACTTTTTGTAAGAAAAGCACTTTATTTTTTATTTTATTTTTTTACAGCTGTTCTTCAGGCAGCAGGAAACATCACCCAGGGAAGCCCAGAAACACTCAGATAAAAAAGCAAATAAGACTAATTTGCGATTTATACCTATTACAATTGTGATTCTAAGTGTGTTTCCTGTCCAAAAGGTGGAGCTCCTCTATACAAATGTCTTTACATGAAACAACTTGTAATTAATGCTTAATGAGCTTTTACAGTAGTATCGCGGGCTTCTATAGACACAAAATAAGCTCTTAGAGGTACGCAACAGCTACTGTAACAATTCACATTTTCAAAGACACAAAGCCCGTCCTTTATTTAAACAATGCAGTTTTCTACAATAGACATATAAAAAAAAAGCCATGTAATTAGATCTCAGTTTATTAGTCTTTGCTGCAAACGTGTCATGCTGATCAATTGTTCCCATCTCTTGTCGCTTGTGCTTTTCTTTGAAGCCTTTCTGCGTTTTTTTTTTTTCTTTTTTTCCCAGTCCTTGTATTTTTCTTTTTACTTGTCACAGTATATATTAAGCTGGTAACCATTGCTGGGGAGCTGCTGAATTTAAAAAAGAAAATGTGTTTGCATTTGTATCCTTACATCCCCTCTCTGCTCTCAATTCAAAGGCTTGTGCTGTAGAAGGCAGATGGGTTGACAAGTTAAAAGCGTTCAGGTAAGACAATCTTTTTGGATTTTTACAGGGAACTTGTCAAGCAAGAAATTCAGGATACTGTTTTTTTTTTCTTTAAAGGTTCCAGCTTCTATCTTCCTCATCCTGGTTTTGCTAAATAGGCGAAGCACCCTCCTATCGTAGTGCAGCCTGTTAGGTAAATTTAGTTAGCCTATAAGTCCTCCAGTAGCACCTTCCCACAGCTCTTCCTGAGATACCACAACCGTCCTACAATTCCTCCTGCAACATCACCACCTAAATACACTTCCTTCTGGGGCACTACAACCTTTTCCCGATTCCTCCTGGAAGAATCAAGTTTGTATTGATGAATTACATATTCCAGCCATCACACAGGATTAAAAAATGTCTTAAGAGCCCTGGTCCTGGCAATAAAATATAATGGTTTTCCTAGGAAGGTGTCCCGTCCTTAAACTCTATGGCCACTTGGCCAGATCTGGCACATGAATATAATTTCTGAAGATGGTGTAACACCAGCCAGCACAAACATTGCTTCATTTGGGGAGAGAGAGATTGAAGTGCTGATGTAGTCAATAAGAACGAGCAAAGTTTATTTATTTTTTATTATAAAAGTACACCTAAAGTATATGTCTAGCCCAAAATAAAAATAATAAAAACATGCAGATTTTCCCATGTTTAATCCATTTAAAGAAAACCAAAAATGCCCGCTTATCCTGGCAGCAATGTATCGCATGGTCCTCTGTTGTGGGCTGACAACACAATGCCTTGTCTTGGATGAAATTGCAGGTATCCATCCTGCACTTCCTTGTTTGACACCACCACCATCCTGCACTTCTCCCTGGCACACCACCACCATCCTGCACTTCCTGGAATACCACCACCATCCTGCACTTCTCCCTGGCACACCACCACCATCCTGCACTTCTCCCTGGCACACCACCACCATCCTGCACTTCTCCCTGGCACACCACCACCATCCTGCACTTCTCCCTGGCACACCACCACCATCCTGCACTTACTGGAATACCACCACCATCCTGCACTTCTCCCTGGCACACCACCACCATCCTGCACTTCCTGGAATACCACCACCATCCTGCACTTCTCCCTGGCACACCACCACCATCCTGCACTTCTCTCTGGCACACCATCACCATCCTGCACTTCCTGGGACACCACCACCACCCAACATTTCCTTCAGGTACACCACTACTGTCCTACACTTGCTCCAGGAGCACCATCCCCATCCTATACTTCCTTCAAGGACACCACCATCTCCCAACATTTCCTTCGGGTACACCACTACCATCCTACACTTGCTCCAGAAGCACCACCACCATCCTACACTTCCTTCTGCAACACCACCATTGCCCAACATTTCCACCATGGACACCACCACCATCCTACACTCACTCAAGGTGCAAGTGTCAACACTGCTGAGTTGTCTTTGGCTGAACTACAAGACATGTAAGCCTAATTATCAAAATTTCAAGTAAATTTAGCACAAAGGGATCAAATGCAATTTTCAATGTTTTTCATGAAGTTTTAAAGCCAAACTCCACCAAAAAAGAAAATCTCCACTTGTCTGCTTCCTCCCGCCTCTTTTGCTGCCATGTTTGGCATATTTTGGGGGGGTACCTGTTTTTGACAGGTTCCCGGAAGACCTCACCGCGGTCCTCTGTTGTGGGCTGACAAGTGACAACCCTTGGCCTTGTCTTGGCTGAAATTGCAGGCATCTATCCTACACTTCCTTGTTTGACACCACCACCATCCTGCACTTCTCCCTGGCACACCACCACCATCCTGCACTTCTCCCTGGCACACCACCACCATCCTGCACTTCTCCCTGGCACACTGCCACAATCCTGCACTTCCTGGAATACCACCACCATCATGCACTTCTCCCTGGCACACCACCACCACCCAACATTTCCTTCAGGTACACCACTACCATCCTACACTTGCTCCAGGAGCACCGCCACCATCCTGCACTTCTGCCTGGCACACCGCCACCATCCTGCACTTCTGCCTGGCACACCATCACCATCCTGCACTTCCTGGGACACCACCCAACATTTCCTTCAGGTACACCACTACCATCCCACACTTGCTCCAGGAGCACCACCACCATCCTACACTTCCTTCTGGGACACCACCACTGCCCAACATTTTCACCATGGACACCGCCACCATCCTACACTAGCTCAAGGTGCAAGTGTCAACCCTGCTGAGTTGTCTTTGGCTGAACTACATATATATATATATATATATATATATATATATATATATATATATATATATATATATATATATATATATATTGTGGCAGAGCGAAGCTCTGTCCCTTTGAAATTGGAGGTAAAGGAGATCCAGAGTTTGCATATCTGCAGACTATAGAATTTTAAATGGAGAAAACTGCTCTGTCAGTTTTCTCCAGGTTTTGCTAGTCCTGGATGGGATCTCAAACTGTGTCCAGGTCTTGACGATGGCAAGCAAGGTGTGTGCCCAGCTGCACACAGACCATATAATGAGGGGCTAATGAGTGGAGGATGGTGGAGTGTGAGCAGCTTGCTGCTGCTGTATGAAGACAGACCTGTGGAGGGGTCATCCCTGTGTAAGGGGTATTCTTTGCCCAGAGACTGGGAAAGGAGGGACAGCCTTGAGAGTCGGGAAGACTAAGGAAGCCAGTGAGTCCAGGGGACTGGAAGGAATCCACTCTGTTGAGATCAAGCAGAGGAACTGCTGACAAGAGAGCCAGGTGGCTTGGTATGTTTTTCATTTATGAATGCTTAATGAAGTTAAACCCCTGCGTGGGACTTCTGGATGGACTTTTGTTTTTTCAATAAACGTGGGCTACCAGGCCCTTAACTATATATGCCTGTCTGATGAGGACTCACTGCATTAAAAAATGCATCTTTTCACTTGAGTTAAACACCCCCATGTTACAAGTGGTGTTCGAATGCGGGCATACAGACGGTGAAATCCGGTCTCTGCGCCAGTGGTGAGTCATTTCAGGAACTGCTGCTAGCTGTGTGTGGCAGCCAGGCAAACTGCATTGCGCAGGAGTTCAATTGACTGTGTTGCATTGTGTGCAGGTAGTGCACTTGTGAGAATTTTTTTTTTTTTTTCTATGCTGTGAACTGTGTAACAAGCTGCTGTGCATGTGACTGCAAGGATGAGGCAGTCAAAACACAAGAAGTTCATGTTAAATCAAGTTAAAGGTGAAGTGAGCTCAGCGTGGCCTGAGAAGATGTCTCCACCTTGGAGGGCCAGTCAAAAGGGGCCAGTGATGTGTGAGACAGTGAATGAATGGTTCAAGCAGAATCGCAAAGAGTGTGGCGCAGTGCAAGGGGCTCAGATCTTGGCCTCTGATTATATGCAACCCATGCTGCCTACAGAGGAGGTTGGGGACTTCCTTGTAAGATTTGAAAAAGTTGCTGTAAAGAGAAAATGGCCTAGGGACTGGTGGCCAAAACTGCTACAAACCTTATTACGGATAGAGTTCCGGTCAGTTTACCATTTGATGGACGGGGACCAGGATGACTACCGCAAGTTTAAAGAGGAAATCCTTTTTAGAGGAGAGTTCCATCGCATCATGGACTGGAAGTTGGAGAGGTATGTGGTTGCCCATAGCAACGGTGGTGATGTCAAGTCTGCAGACCATATGAGAAAAGTATTGCCTGCAGAGAGTAGTGGCAAGTTGAAAGCCACAATGCATCAAAGAGTTTGGGAGAATCAGCAAAGCTCTGCTGGGAGAGTGCGGTTTCCCATGGCAACGGGAGAAAGATTGCCAAAGGAAAGGAGGAGCTACAGGGCATATGTAGCTAAGCATCCACCTAAAGATGCGTATGCATTTCAAAATTACCAGGAGCAAAGGTCGTTATCTCCAGGCCCAGATTCCTGTGCAAATATGTTTGCAGTCACCCCTGGCAACGGGGATTTTCCTGTTGTGTCGGCAGGGGGTGCTAAACAGTTGGAGATGCCTGCTGTAATTTCATCCGGTGGCCACCAGGGAGAGTGGGCCAGTAAAAGTGCAGCAGAGGACTGGTTTGTGAGACAACGTACTCAAATGAAGATGGTGACCCCTACTACTGCGGTGGGTAAGACTGTCTTTAATGAAATAATGGCTGGAACCGCTGGGTTGATGTTGAAAAAGACTGGTGCTGGTAAATGCATAGAAGAGACTGAATATGTGACTGTGCACACTGGAGTGGAAGTGACCCCAAATGGGAGATCCACTGTCTGTTTGGAAAAGGACTTGCCTCACTGCGGTGCCCTGTCCAGTGGGGAGGCAAGTGGTAAACTTGAATGTGACAATATGATGTGTAAAACTGCTAATATTGTGTTGGCTAAAGTGAATGGTCCAGTTGCTAATGGGCTAGTGCAGCTCACTAGAGATAACCTTGCTGTGAATGCGGTTAAAGATGTGCTATCTCCCCTAGCAACTGTGAAGAAGGCCATAGAGGGGTCCCTAGAAACCCCCAGGGAGCTCTGCGTTTTGGAGCCGGAGGTTGCCTGGGACAACTTTGGTGCTGCTCTGAGGGATAAGAGGGTACCTGAACATAGTGATGGCAGGATGTTAAATGTTAAAACTGAAATATTTGAAAACACTCATGGTGGAAATGGGTTAATGCAGTCTAGCAACAACAGGTATCAAAGCTCTAATGCGTTTTATGAAGCGCCACCAGAGCAAGGTGGTGAAGGTGTGGTATTGCTGTCTGCTATGGTTAAAAATGTAGTGCCAAAATCTTATTTGAACCAAAGTGATATGTGCAATGTGTCTGTTGCTGAACCACTCTGTCCCTCTGGGTCTCCGTGTACAGTAGGAGCGGTACTGCGTGGTACCTCTGGGAGCACAGAGATAACAGACTGGGACAGGTGGACAAAAAGCCTGTTGGCTTTGTTGGAAAAGGCCTCTGTTGGTAAAAGTGAAGCAGACATGACTTCTGCAGTGCCAGATGAAGGACCTGCAGAGCAACTTGTATGCAAGGATGCACTTGCTACTGCAGATGATGGTGTTCATGAGATGGAAACGCCAAATAAGGGCAAACGCACAGAAGAGGTCATGTCTGTGATCCACAAAGGGCCCAATGATGTGATAATGGATAATGCCGAGCCAAATGTGTTGGTGGAAGTGCCAGATGGCACAGCCATAAATGAAGTGATTGTAGTCACAGGTCCAAATGTTTTATGGGAGGATGGTCAGGAGTCAGGACAGTTGTTGGCAGAGGATCTCCTGCCAGTGGAGTTGGTGGATAGTGAAGATGCCGTGGACAACCACTCCACTGGATGCAGTTCCTCTCCAGACACTGCCCTGCCGAACATGAGTGAAATGAAATATGACAAATGCATTGATATTTCTGACCGTGATGAAAAATGCAGCTCATTGTCAATTTGTAAGGGTTTGGTTACCATGGGTGACCACAAAAATAATGGTAGACCTGAAGATCTTGGTCAAGTTGATCTGGTTGTAGCAAACCCTGAAAATTGTAATGAGATAGGGAATGGTATGATTGACACAGAAGAAGTAAAAGATACAGCAGAATTAGGCCCCCTACAGGTTCAGGAGGGTATTTCTGGGGAAGATTTTCTGAGGTTTGAGAAATTTCTAAGGTCTGAGAAGGATCGTTATAAACAATGGTTGCAGGAAAATGGCCCAAAGCTCAGCAAGGTGTCGCATGACTTTAAAACCTTAAAGTCGCAAGACAGTCAGTATGTCCTTCAGAGGGAGACTAGGATGAGGCTGCAGTCATATGAGGATGTTAGTGATGAAACTGACAAAAATAAGCATGCAGTGTACATGAGGAAACAAGTGGCGCTAAGTTTGGACAGTAAGAGGGTGCCCGTACTTGGAGTACAGAGAGGGACCATTGTCACCCTAATAAAAGAGCCCCCACTTATCATTAAACCAGTGTTTAAAAATGTGGTTCCTTCTAAATTAAGCAAAAAGAAAAGGGGTGGTCTAGTGGAAATTGAGGGAGCACTTTATAACCTTAATGGTACTGGATCCGTAAAATTCAGAAATCAACCTCATGTGCAAAAAGGTACCAAGATTGGTAAAAGGACTAGTGTAGGCCCAAGAGAAGTGGGAAAACATCGCTTTTGGAAGTGCACTCGTAAAAAAAGCATGGGAGTGTCTTTGTAAAGCCCAAGTAGATGCAGCAAGGGGACGTGGAGAAATTCACCTGATGGGACAAGATTTGGCCCATGTGGGTGGCAGCTTGCATGGTCATGCCAAAGTGAGGAGGTTGTACTGGTGTATATTGAAGGTTAAAGCTGATGTCAGCGAGTTTAAAGGTAGGATCAGGGAAAGCAGAGTCTCCCCCAAAAAAATGATTAAGCCCAGGGACCCAAGAAGAAGAAGGCTGAGGATGGGAAAATATAGGACCCTGTTAAGATCCAGGGTGGGACGTGCCTGGAAGCGCACCCGGAAAAAAAGGTTGGGCCTACGTGGCTGACAGCCAGCACAGAGGTGTCCCAACCATGACGGGTGCTGGTGTTCCTCCCTCCGGATCGAAACAAAGGGGGGGGATATGTGGCAGAGCGAAGCTCTGTCCCTTTGAAATTGGAGGTAAAGGAGATCCAGAGTTTGCATATCTGCAGACTATAGAATTTAAATGGAGAAAACTGCTCTGTCAGTTTTCTCCAGGTTTTGCTAGTCCTGGATGGGATCTCAAACTGTGTCCAGGTCTTGACGATGGCAAGCAAGGTGTGTGCCCAGCTGCACACAGACCATATAATGAGGGGCTAATGAGTGGAGGATGGTGGAGTGTGAGCAGCTTGCTGCTGCTGTATGAAGACAGACCTGTGGAGGGGTCATCCCTGTGTAAGGGGTATTCTTTGCCCAGAGACTGGGAAAGGAGGGACAGCCTTGAGAGTCGGGAAGACTAAGGAAGCCAGTGAGTCCAGGGGACTGGAAGGAATCCACTCTGTTGAGATCAAGCAGAGGAACTGCTGACAAGAAAAAAAAATAATTAATTTAACTTGGAAACAACAAGTTGGAAAAATAAAAAAAACCAAAAGTGTGTTGAGATCAAGCAGAGGAACTGCTGACAAGAGAGCCAGGTGGCTTGGTATGTTTTTCATTTATGAATGCTTAATGAAGTTAAACCCCTGCGTGGGACTTCTGGATGGACTTTTGTTTTTTCAATAAACGTGGGCTACCAGGCCCTTAACTATATATGCCTGTCTGATGAGGACTCACTGCATTAAAAAATGCATCTTTTCACTTGAGTTAAACACCCCCATGTTACAATATATATATATATATATAATGTTTGGGGGTTCTAAGTAATTTTCTAGCAAAAAAAAATAATTAATTTTAACTTGGAAACAACAAGTTGGAAAAATAGGCCTGGTCCTTAAGTGGTTAAAACAAGTATTTTAATATAAATATGGAGATTGTTTATGATGCGCAGTGATTTTTTTCAACAAAATATCTTTCAGTTAGCGTTTATATGTACTTGTCATACAGCACAACATGGAGACTCATTTACATTGCCTGAAACAGACCAATGCACAAGCTAATATTTATATATATATATTTTTTTTTAATAGCATGCATACAATATCGTCTTTCCTCTTACAATTAGCATACAGTGCATTGGCTGTTGACAGACAGCTCTTCTCCCATTGGTCCCATTAAACACTAGTTTAGTCTTGGCTACAATGTTTCCAAGCAACCTTCAAAAGCGTTCCCTCAATTCACAGTCCGAGAGACTGCAACTCGAAGTCCGACTACCCATCCATGAATCCAGATTATCTGATTGTTTTTAATTTATTTTTATTTTTTTATTTCTTCTAATTAATTAAATAGAATCACTGTTCTGGAAATATCAGAGGGGCAGAGTGTACGGAACGCTGGGGCTCCTTGCTGGTGCTCAGATAATGTGAGGACCGCGAGGAAGTATAGATTTACTGTGAATTCTCAGAACGCTCACATCTCCCGGCTATTTCAGCATGCATGGGTTGTAAAGCATGATTGTTTAATGTAATTTTTTTTTTATTCGGTGATAATGAATGTATGGAAAATATCTGCACAGGTGGTTGTAAAATATAATGAAAACTGCAGAAGGAGGAGGAATTAAAGGGCCATTCCACTCAAGCTAGATTGTTCTGTTTCAAATGCTGCTTTATGCATTGTCATACCACCTTAGACCTAGTCTGTCCGGACAGTAGGATCAGCTGCTGACTTAGCGCCACCCACAGGCAACCACTTTCCCTCTGGAAGATTTACACCCCTTCATGACCAGGCCATTTTTTGCGATACGGCACCGCATTACTTTAACCAGTTGCCGACTGCCGCACGCCGATATACGTCGGCACAATGGCAGCGGTGAGCAAATGGGCGTACCTGTACGTTCCCTTTAAGAGCCAGGGATAGCAGGCACGCGCCCGCCGCGTACAACGTGACCGTGCCCGAGGGACGGGCGGACTCGATGTCCGTCGGTCTCCCAGCGATCGTGTCACAGAGCCTCAGAACGGGGAAGTGCCTATGTAAACAAGGCACTTCCCCGTTTTAGCTTGTGTCATGACAGAGATCACTGCTCTCTGTCATCGGGAGCAGTGATCGCTGTCATGTCAGTGGTAGCCCACCCCCCTTACAGTAAGAATCACTCCCTAGGACACACTTAACCCCTTGATCGCCCCCTAGTGTTTAACCCCTTCACTGCCATTGTCATTTAAACAGTAATCAGTGCATTTGTATAGCACTGATCGCTGTATAAATGGCAATGGTTCCAAAATAGTGTCAAAAATGTCCGATGTGTCCGCCATAATGTTGCAGTCCCAATAAAAATCGCAGATCACCACCATTACTAATAAAAAAAAAATTGTAATAAAAATGCCATAAATATATCCCCTATTTTGTAGATGCTATAACTTTTGCGCAAACCAATCAATATACACTTATAGTGATTTTTTTTTTTTAACCAAATATATGTAGAATACATATTGGCCTAAACTGAGGAAAAAAAATGTTTTTTTTATATATTTTTGGGGGATATTTATTATAGCCAAAAGTAAAAAATAATGCAATTTAAAAAAAAAATTGTCGCTCTCTTTTTGTTTATAGCGCAAAAAATAAAAAAACAGAGGTGATCAAATACCACCAAAATAAAGCTCTATTTGTGGGAAAAAAAAGACGTCAATTTTGTTTGGGTGCAACGTCGCACGACCGCGCAATTGTCAGTTAAAGCGACACAGTGCCAAATCGCAAAAAGTGCTCTGGTCAGGAAGAGGGTAAAATCTTCCGGGGCTGAAGTCGTGCGATGCTGTACCCAAATAAAATGGATGTCCTTTTTTATAGATCTTTCTTTTGGTGGCATTTGATCACCTCTGTGGTTTTTATTTTTTGCGCTAGAAACAAAAAATAAGACAGACAATTTTGAAAATTGTCTGCTATAAAACATATCCAATAAAAAAAAAAAATTCAAAAATCTAATTTCTTCATCAATTTAGGTCATTATGTATTCTGCTACATATGTTTGGTAAAAAAAAAATCCCAATAAGCGTATATGGTTGGCGCAAAAGTTTTAAATAGCGTCTACAAACTATGGGATATATTTATTTAATTATTTTTAACTTTTATTTTTTATTAGTAATGGCGGCGATCAGCGGTTTTATAGTGGGGCTGCAATATTGCGGTGGACAAATCCGACACTACCTAACACTTTTGACACTTTTTGGGGACCAGGGACACTAATACAGTGATCAGTGCTAAAAATATGCATTGTCACTGTACTAATGATACTGGCTAGGAAGGGGTTAACATCAGGGGCGATCAAAGGGTTAACTTGAAAAGGGTTGTGCTTACTCACTGTGGGGGAGGTGCTTTAAATAGGGGAAGGCAAAAATCCACAGGATCAAAGCCTTCCCCGCTGACTGAACGACAATCTGTCTTATTGGCAGATTGGCGTTCTACCTATGTCCTATGTAATCTGCGGTTGCAGGCGGACATCGGGTTCCGCGGTACCCGGCGCTGGGCTCTCGCTGTGTGTGATCACAGCGGTAACGGGTCACTGGCGGTGCACGTGCCCCAGATCCAGGAGTGTCAAATCATGTGCTAAGTAGGTGATCTGGTGCAGAGCGCCTGCCCTGCCGCCCTGCCGCCCGCTCTGCCGCAGTAAATGTATGTGGGGTATTTTTAATAACAAACATGGCATACTTACCTGCTCTGTGTAATGGTTTTGCACAGAGTTGACCCGATCCTCCTCTTCTCAGGTCACACGCCAGTGCTCCTCCATCCCACCGGGTGCCACCATAGCAAGTCGCTTGCTATGGGGGCATTCGCGCGGGCTCGATCCCGCAAGAGAGGATACACAGAGCGGGCTCAGCGCCACCCCCAGAGAGCTCTTCATTGGCTGTTTTTGACACTCTCCATCCCGACATGATCCCCTGTGCCCCACAGCAGCTAGAGGAAGGGAGCGTAGGGGAAGCTGGCAGTGCTGCAGGGGTTGGGAGGAAACCAGGGGGGTCTGGAAGCAAGAGGAAGGGGAACTTGGACAGGAGAGAGTGATCAGTGTGTGGGGGGGGGGGGGGCTTACACGAACCAATATCCTGTAGTTCTCTCCTGCAGCAGCTGAACGCTGGCGGAAGGGACAGGAGGAGAATATGGCTTTCAGATGCTGCAGGGGAAAACTACCAGGTATCCTCCTATAAATGCCACCCATGCTGCACTGATCATGCCCTCCTTCCAGAATCCCCTTCCTTCTGCTTGTCAGCTGCCTAGCCCCTCCCATTAAACTGATGAGGCCTGGCTCCATACAAGAAGACCGGTGCTACCCCCTTATGGGTGGCCCTGGCAGTGTTTCATGTCATACATCATCAAAGTGATCATTGAGCTTTGTTAACAGCATCCCTGACCCTTCTGCCCCGTACACAGGATCGGACTTTCCGACAACAAAACTGTGGATTTTTTTCCGAAGTGTGTTGGCTCAAACTTGTCTTGCATACACACGGTCACACAAATGTTGTTGGAAATTCCAAACATCAAGAACGCTGTGACGTACAAGACGTATGACGAGCCAAGCAAAAATTAAGTTCAATAGCCAGTGCAGCTCTTCTGCTTGATTCCGAGCATGCGTGGACTTTTGTGCGTCGGACTTGTGTACACACACTCAGAAATTTCTGACAACAAGTTTTGTTGTTGGAAAATTTGAGAACCTGCTCTCAAACATTTGTTGGCGGAAAGTCCGACAGCAAATGTTCTATGGAGCATGCACACGGTCGGACTTTCCGACAACTAGCTCACATCCAACATTTGTTTTCGTAAAGTCCGATCGTGTGTATGGGGCATTTGTGTAAGTCATCTGCAAGGATTGGGGGGTTGGTGGAGGCAGTCTTCTGCCTGGGGCTCAGTTGGCCCAACAATGCCAGCTAACCTACAGGTTTGGGTTGAAGAGCAAGGATCACTTGACATGAAACTTACTAGGTCTGGAAGCTCTTCTTCAGGGATTTGGCAGTATTCGATCTGTTAGACAGATCTGTTGGAATCGAGAACTGTGTCCTGATATGGTAATGGTGCTCTGGAGTATTTGCTGTGCCTCGTGTAGAAAACTGTAGTTGGATT
The DNA here is from genome assembly GCA_028564925.1 of Lithobates sylvaticus. Lineage (NCBI taxonomy): Eukaryota > Metazoa > Chordata > Amphibia > Anura > Ranidae > Lithobates > Lithobates sylvaticus. Next base: position 20,980,384 of record CM053027.1, read on the forward strand.
TGCAACTGCAGGCACAGCAGACACTCTGGAATACCGTTATAAGATAAGGACTGTAATGCCCAAAACTCACAGTTCTAGCACTACCAAATCCTTAAGGAAGGGAGCCCTACACCCTGAAACGAGTTCCCTATGTTTTATGTCACACATTCATTAAATGCTGATTGTTCTTCAATCAACTAGTTTGCAAGACTTTCTGTTTGTTCATAGCACTCCTCTTCCACTTCCAAAATCCACATAGGAACCCACCATGAGTTGAACCATCACATACCAACTCTCCTTACTTACAGTCGTTACTTGACAAGCTGGAAGCTGTCACGTTTGTCCATGCTAAATGTCCTAAATGTTCAGTGGTTGGACTAATTGGAAGGCCGGGTACCGGCCTGAAGTTATGGGAGGAGCCCGGAGGGTATTTAAGCAGCCCAAAGGCCGCCGGTCTTTGTCGGTTTCCTGTGCGTGATATCTGATACGTCAGACATCTAGGACCGACTCGTTCGAGACAAGCGCTGTTGGTGCCAGTTCGTGAGCTCCGTTTCGTCTGTCCGTCTCCTTTGTTGCAGTCCCGCGTTCCGTGTTCGTAAGTCGTGTTGTCCCTTCGTGTCGCACTCGTGTCGCCGAGTCGCAGTTCCGTACAAAGAGTCTGGTTCGGCTGACGCAGGTAGGGCTTCGGCTCCCATGTTTTACGTTCTCATGCACTGCTTATCATGTCACTAAACTGTGGTCTGCGTAGCTCACGAACCACGCACTGCTTGTCTCGAAAACCTAAACACTTACTCGCACGTTTTTGGTTGTACACGATCGGGAGCCACCTAGCGGCACGCACATTCAGGGCCGCCCGCCATGACACGCCGACCGATGCCGCATCCGGCACTCAAGGGTTCCCCTTACGCGGTCGTATTACGCAGTCTTTGAATCGTTCAAACATGGCTCACGCACGGGTGATTCCACAGCTGTCTCGGCAGTCGACTTAAGTCACTATCGCCTGTTGTTATCATCTACGTTGGGTTCCGTCGCTCTGGACGGCAGCAGTTTCAGGCTCTTAAATAGGTACTTTCTCTCACACTCTCTCAGGTCAGTCGGATTCAGTAGGTCCACCTGCACCAGCTTGATCAGGGTTCCAGCAGGTAAAAAAAAAAAAAAAAAAAACGCAGGGGCGTGGGGGGGGGCTCCTGCTTTCTCATGGCAGGTACGTATACCGTAGGTGACACGTCCAAACTCATTTCTTGTCACCTCTTTATAGGCCCAGCCTGCAGACACGTGACCAGTCTACTAAGTAACGGGTCTTGGCAGCCGCCATGTCATCAGTCGGCAGCGATGACCTCACTACCCCGCTATCTCCGGCGTCAGCCTCCGAGGCTGGCAGTGTCCAGTCTCTTAGGGCATGGACAATTCCGAGGCTGTCCGCCGAGCTGAGGCGCAGAGGGATACCCTTCTCGTCCGCGGCCAGGAAGGCGGAGCTATTCAGGCTCCTCTTCCCACCACCGGCCGCAGCAGGCCCCAGCAGCCAGCAGGCGTCTCTGGAATCTATTTCAGCCGCCGTCGCTCAGCTACACACTCTCGTGTCTTCCCTGTCTTCCTTGGAGTGCAGTTCCAGTTTCAACCACCAGAGGAAACTGGCGCTGTTGAGCAGTAGAGGAAGTGCTGGTGGAAAGAGGAAGGTTTTGTTTTTGTCCTGAGCTGCTGCGTTTCCTGGCGTTTGAAAGGAGAGGGAGAGCATGGCCTCCTCTAGCCCAGGCCAGGTGCCTGACCTCCGGCCTGAAGGACCCAAGAAGGGCCCTGTTCTCGCGGACCTAGTAAGGGAGGAGAAGTTGCATCTTGAGGCCCAGCTGAAGCTTGCTGACTGGACCTTGATGCAGCCAGGTGAAGATGCGGTGAGAGCCGCAAAAAGGATAGACAAGACTAAGTCCTTGATGTCAAGATACACTCAGGTGTATTGTGAACGCATGAAGTTGCTTGCAGAGCTAAGGAACAGAAGGGACAAAACTAGCAGTGGAAAGAGGCCTGAATTCAAGACGGCTATTGACAGCTTAAAGAAGCAGTGTAACCGAATCAGTGAGGTCATGACAGGCCTCTTAGATTTTGGCTCTGGAGAGAAAGGTTTTCTGCAAGGAATCGATAAAGTGATGCGTAAGGCATGTGAAGAGGGTTCCCAGGCTGTGAGAAGGCGCAACCAGCGCCTCTCCCAAATTGCAGGGAGTGGAAGCAAGGTGGAGGATCCAGCCATGGAGGAGGAAGCCCCAGTGAGCGGTAGTATGCAGGAGATGGAAACAGACCCGGCCCAAGTGACTGGTGGTGAGACGGTAGATCCAAGAGACCCAGCTATGGAGGTGATGGCCCCAAAGACTGGTGGGGAAGAAGCAAGTTTGCAAGTTTCAGCAATGGAGGTGGCAGCCCCAGAGACAGATGGAAAGACAGTGTGCCCCGGTGGTGATAATGTGGAAGGCTCCTGTGTGCCTTCTGAGTCTCTGCCTGTGAGAGAGGCAGTAGACGGGGTTGGCCAGGGGGAGTCTAGTGAAGCAGTGTGTGATCCAGCACTGTGTGTTGTAAAGAAAACCCCGGTGGTTAAGCTTTCCAGATTACAAGAAGACAATAAGAAGAAGAGCAATAAAAAGGTCTTACCTGTGCAATCCCCAGTGAGCTCTGTAAAAGTCTGTGAGCAGGATGTGCCGTCAGATACTGTGTCGGCAATCACTGCTGTAAGCCAGACACAGGGTGAGGGGAGAAAGGCTAAGGTTAAGGGAACTAAGACTGACAGTAGGAGTCAAGCCAGTATGGCTGCCTCTAAGGGGGGAACATGTGGCGAGACTTTGGTAATGGCGGAGGGTGGTAAAGGAACGCCATCTTCCCAGTGGGAGGTGGGAGGTGCATCTCAGCCGGGAGCCAATCAGCTGGTGTCCTCCGGGAATGGCGTGGTAGCGGGAGGCGGGGCTACGGCGGGAGGCGGGGCTACGACGGGAGGCGGAGCTACGGCGGGAGACGGGGCTACAGCGGGAGGCGGAGCTATGGCGGGAGGCGGAGCTACGGCAGGAGCCGTGAAGCCGGAAATTGCGGAGAGTGACGCTGCGCGTCACTTCCGGACGGCGATCCCCGCGGTTTGCGGTGCTCCGTGTCTCTCTGGGGAGGTAGGTGAGTCAGTGTCAACAACTGGTGGCACTTTGAATCCAGCACAGGCTGTAGCCGGGGGTGATTGCTTGTTGGGATCACAAAGAGTGGATGATCCGGCACTAGTATTTATCCGTGGTCTGGAGGGGTCTCAGCAGGGGGAGACTGTGGTGGATTCATGTGGGGCTCACATGGCTGGTGAAGAAAGTTGGTCAGAGGACTGGGATGACCTCCTGGCTGGCCGGTCCTCGGGGGACTCCGCAAGTGAGGGTCCGTCTGAGGTTCAGCCTGTACCCAGGAGAAGTGAGAGGATACAGGGGAAGGGTTCGGTGGTCCAGGATAAAAAGGATGTTGTTGGGGCTTCTCCTTTGGCGGCTTCTGTGGGGTCTCCTCCGGGGGTTCCCCTCCCTGGGCAGATCCTTAGGGGTGCGCCGGAGTTTGACCTCCTGACAGCTTTGGGGGAGCACCGCTCATATGCTAATGTGGCGGGGGCTAGGGTAGCTTTGGGTCCAATATATGACCAGTTTGGTGCGCGTAATTTTCGGGTCCCCCCAGCGGACCAGTTTTCAGGTGCAAATTCATGGTCCCGTGGTATTGGGGGCCCGGAGAGAAGGCGCAGAAATGTAGTCCAGCTCAGGTGGGAGGGGGAGGGTCAGTGCCCCAGTAGGGGCCAGGTGGTGGATGTGATCCTGTCTCTTGGGATCAAAGTCGCAGATATCTTTGCAGTGATCCACCCTGCTGGATCGCGCAAATTTGATCTGAGTTTTGTGAATGTGGTGGTTATGGAACTTTTTATAACTGCTTTTGGGATTATCAATGGTACAGAGCCCTGGAAGGGGTTCAGGATCATTCCCCTTAGCCGACAGGAGGATGTAAAGAGCATCACTGTTCTGGTGCGCAACGAAAGTCTGCCGCCTGAAGATATCGGGACATGGCTGAGTAGGTATGGTCAGTTGCAGGGTCCCTTGAGGAAAGGGTTGGATGAGCGCGGGGTGTGGACCGGTGCATGGAACACCAGGATCAAGTTAAGTAGGCAAGGGAACACGATGGCACATGTCCCTGGTAGTGCCTTTATTGGCAGGGACAGGATCCTGGTGTTCTATCCCGGTCAGCCCCGGCGCTGTTTTCGGTGTGGGTGCCCAACCCATTTAAGTGCAGACTGCACAGTGATGCGTTGCACCAAGTGTAATAAGTTTGGGCATTCAAGTGACTCCTGTGGCCTCATTCAGTGTAATCTGTGCGGCCAAATGGGGCACCCCTTTAGTAGATGCCCTAGGGCCTACAGAGAGGGTGCTCCCCCTGCTGGTGATGCTCCTGGTGGGGGTCGGGTACCTCCCCGGGAGCAAAGGCCGGCTAAGGAACGAAAGGAAAGGGTTTCTGTTAGTAAAGTGGCAGGTCAGAAGGTTGTGCGGGCTTTGGCCCCGGGAAATCCTGGTCCTGTATTGCAGAGTGGGGGTTCTGCTGAGCCCCCCAGGCCCCCCCGGCCCCCTCCCCCCCCCGGGGGGGCCCCCCCCCCAGTGTCCCTTCCCCCACGTTCCCTGAGCCCTTACCGTGCTTTCCCTCCCCTCCCCAGGCATATCCTCTCTGATTCCTCTATGACTAGCGACGAGCAGGTGGAGGAAGAAGAGATGGAGGTAACTGTAAAAGGAACCCAGAAGCGTCCTAAAGAAATATCTGATGAGGAGGGTGATAGGGATCCCATGCGTGAAAGTACAGAATGGGTAACCATAAGAAAGAAGAAACAAAACCACAAAAAAAAGAAAAAGAAAGTTCTTGAGTCGGGTCCCCGGCAGGGACCTGGAGGTTGTTTAAAGGTTGTGAGCAGGGTTCCTTCTTCGGGGGCTGAGTATGATGGGGAGGAGGAAGAACTGTGAGTGCAGTGATCCAACAGTTTAGTACCAGGGTAATGCTGCTTTAATTAGTGGCGTTGCCTGTGGGAAGTAGTTGGTGAGCCAGACTATTGTAATTTGATTGTAATATGAAATGAGTGTATAAGGTTGATTTTTGTTATGTAAACTTTATGTTTGTAAATATGGTAGCAGTGGCTGTATAATAAAAAATATCCCTGTCTTCCTCGATCATTGAGGTCCAGGACAGGGTGTCTCGTCTAGAGACCAGCCCGGCTGCCACGGTTCCGGACCCTGCGGTGGTCCCAGCCATCAGTGCACCGGCCGCAGGTAGTGAGCTTGCCACGACTACCGTTCACCCTTCCCACCTGGTGCCACCCAGCGTAAGGAAGGACATGTTAGAGGGCAGAGACGTTAACCTGGCCTCACTCATGATCTCGGTCCATGACTTGGCCGAGAACAAGGCCTACACCTGGGGGGACGTCTCGGTGGTTTTGAAAGCAAAGGATCCGAGGCTCAACAGAAAGCTCACGGTGCCCGAGTTCACGCTCGCTTTCGGCATGTTCAGGGACGTGCTGTGCTCAGCCTCCCCCGGCAGGCGGGAGGAACTGGACCTCTACCTCCATTTGATCGTAGACCTGGGCCACAAATACGGTGGCTCGGCGTTCTACGATTATCATCGGTCCTTCTAGGCCAAAGCCGCGGCCAGATTCTTACAGTTCCATTTGTCAACGGACTGGAGCGTAGTGGACACGGAGTGGTTCTGCCGCCACTTCGCGGGTCTACGCTCCCCGCTATGTGCTGTCTGTCAGTCAGCGTCCCACACCACGGTCTGGTGTGCCAACATAGCCTCTGTCCATCCGATAGCTAGCACGGCCTCTACCAGCACGAGCCAGGCTCAGCAGGCCCCGGCGCAAGGGCAGAAGGTGGACAAGTTGGGACGTCCGGTGCGGATGGTTGGGGGAGCCGCCATTTGCAACAATTTCAACTACGGCTCCTGCAATTTCAGCCAGTGTCGGCTCTTGCACGTTTGCACCCTGTGCCAGAGGGCACACCCCAGGGTCCTGTGTGAGGTCAAGCAGAAGAAACCGTGACTAAGCCGGGTCAATGTCCTTTGGCTCGATGTTTACTTGACCTCACACCCTACTCCGTCACTCGCCAGCTACCTCATCCGAGGTTTCACCGATGGGTTTCATACCGGGCTCATCACCCTGCCCCACTCCACCCACGAATGTCCGAACCTACGCTCAGCAGCAACAGATGAGCCAGCGATTGACGTCCTTCTGCAGACGGAGTTGGATCGGGACTTTATGATAGGCCCGTTCAGTCAGTCTCCCTTTAGTATCTGGAGGGTTAGCCCTATCGGGCTTGTACAGGGAAAATTTTCAAATAAAAAACGTCTGGTGTATGATCTGTCAGCGCCTCATTCTTCCGTCGTTCCCAGTCTCAACTCGCTCATCCCCTCCGAGGAGTTCTCACTGAAGTACGCTTCGGTAGACATGGCTATCCAGGCCATTCTCAGGGCGGGGGTGGGTGCTTGGCTCTCGAAGGCGGACATATCCGACGCCTTCAAGCTGCTGCCCGTTCATCCTTCCCTGTGGTGCTGGCACGGCATCAAGTGGAGGGAGCGATATTATTTCGTGACCAAATTGACCTTCGGGTCTAAGAGTAGTCCTTGGTTATTTGACAAGTTCGCGGAGACCCTGGCGTGGATCCTTCTCCACGAGGCACAGTGCCACGAGGTCATCCATTATTTGGATGACTTCCTTCTGATAGAGCCACCCGGGGCTCCCCCAGGGGACCTTGGAAAGTTGAGGACGGTTTTTGACAATCTGAACGTCCCCATAGCGGAACACAAGGTCGACGGCCCGGCGCACAAGATCACGTTCTTGGGCATCGACCTTGACACGCTTGCCATGCAGGCCAGCCTTCCCGCAGATAAGTTGGACCGTATCAGGACGGTTCTGCGAGAGTTCACCCGGGTGGGGGGATGTACTCAGAAGCAACTTCAGTCTCTCCTCGGGATGCTGAATTTCGCTATGAGGATCATCCCCCAGGGCCGCTCCTTCGTGTCCCGGTTGCTGGTCTTCCTGTCCTACACTCAGGACCCAGACCAGGTCATCAGGCTGGATTCTGCAGCCAGGGCAGATCTGGCCATGTGGGAACCCTTTCTTAGTAATTGGAACGGTGTGTCCCTGTTCATCCCAGTAGTGTCCACGCAGTCACCTCAGGTGGTGACCGATGCGGCGGCATCCACAGGATGCGCCGCCATTTTTGGCCATTTGTGGTTCGCCGCCCCTTGGCCTCCTCAAGCACTAGCCACACCGGGCTTCACTACCACGTCAGCCCTCTTTGAGCTGTTCCCCATCGTAGCAGCCGCTCACCTATGGGGTCACCATTGGTCTGGACAGACTGTGGCTTTCACGACGGACAATCAAGCCACAGCCGAGATCATCAGCAAGGGCAGGTCTAAATCCAGGCCCGTCATGTCCTTCCTCCGCAGACTGGTCCAGCTATCCCTACAACATCAGTTCAATGTTTACTGCTCATTCATTCCAGGGAAGTTTAACTCAGCAGCGGACGCACTCTCCCGTTTTAACTTTATTTCTTTCTTTGAACAGATGCCAGGAGCCTACCATCTTTCAGCCACTATCCCGGATTGGTCACAACTGACCTTGGACTAGCCCCACATCTACGCTCAGCTACTAACATCATCAACGCTTCGCTCGCCCGCAACACCCGTCGGGCCTACCGGACGGCCTGGAGGGCGTTTAATAAGTTCCTGCCCCATCGCCCTCGTGAATCTTCCAGCGTCAAGCAGGTTCTGGCGTTTATCGCTTATTGTCATTCTCACCTAGCACTGTCACACAGCACGATACGCCAGTACGTGGCCGGGGTGCAGCACTACTTGTCACTTCAAGACCCCGCGAGGCCTTCGGTGTTCTCCTGCCACGCAGTGAGGGCTCTACTGCGTGGAGTTCAGAAACACCAGCCGCCAGTCAGCCCGAAGCGGCTGCCTATCACTGGGGAGATCTTCAAGGGGATGTCTGACATCCTGGATAGGTCCCGTTTCGGTCTCCTCCTCAGCACCGTCCTGCAGGCTGCGATACACATGGCGTTTTATGGGTTTCTACGGCCCAGCGAGTTTACTCGCAGCCACCCAGCCGGTCCAGTCTTGCATAGAAGTAATCTCTGCCGCCACCTGGATCACTACGTCCTTCACCTGGCGACGTCTAAAACTCAGCAGCGAGGTTCCGGAGTAGATATTCACCTGTACAGGACTCACAACAACTGGTGCCCAGTTGCCGTGTTAAACCGCTTGACGGCACTGCTATCCGACCGCCCAGGGTCCAGTCCGCTCTTACCCTTTCCAGTAAAACCCCTCAACTCGTTGCAGTTCGTGGAACATGTCCGGGTCCTTCTCGGCAATCTTCAGTTGGACCCCAGCCAGTACTCCGGGCATTCATTCCGGATCGGGGCGGCCACGACGGCCTCAAGACAGGGGGTTCCGGACCATGTCATCAAGAAACTGGGTCGGTGGAAATCGGCCTGCTTCTCTCGCTACATACCTAACCCACAGTTAGAGATGGCTCAGGCCTTTGCTCGACTTACTCAGTGACATTTACCTTTAATAAATAATTATCCCCTACCTGAAGGTTTTTGCCCCCTTATTTTGGTGTACCATACGGTAGACCAAGGCACACTTTCAGGTCTATTTCATGTTGGTGAGTTTTGTGTTGTTCCTATGTGTCATCGTTACTCATGTCGTCCGTAGGGCTCTAGACCATAAATTGGAAGGCCGGGTACCGGCCTGAAGTTATGGGAGGAGCCCGGAGGGTATTTAAGCAGCCCAAAGGCCGCCGGTCTTTGTCGGTTTCCTGTGCGTGATACCCACCCACCCTCCCCTTTAAAAGCCTCTTCCAAGTATTCTCACCCCAGACTGAATACTCATTCCACATTATTCCATAACTACTTCTTATCATTCCTTATCCAGGGTATGCCCACTTATTTTGGTGTGTCCAAAAAACAGAGTTTTAAAGCTTTTAAAAGCTTACTGATGTATAGGGGGGCACTACTGTAATGGGAGCCTCTGACGTGAACAGGGGACTCTGATGTGAAGTAGGGTTCTGATGTGATGGGGGACCACTGGTGGATTGGGGAAACCTATGATGTGATGGAGAACTTCTGATGTGATGGGGAAACCTCTGATGTGAAGGGATGCGTCTGTTGTAATGGGGTACCTCTGATGGGATGGGAGGACCTCTGATGTGATGGGGAAACCTCTGATGTAAAGGGATGCTTATGTTGTAATGGGGGACCTCTGATGTGATGGGAGGACCTCTAATGTGATGGAAGGACCTCTGATGTGATGGGGGAACTTCTGATGTGAAGGGATGCTTCTGTTGTAATGGGGGGACCTCTGATGTGATGGGAGGACCTCTGATGTGATGGGGAAACCTCTGATGTGAAAGGAGGCTTCTGTTGTAATGGGGGAGACCTCTGATGTGATGGGAGGACCTCTGATGTGATGGGGAAACCTCTGATGTGAAGGGATGCTTCTGTTGTAATTGGGGTACCTCTGATGGGATGGAAGGACCTCTGATGTGATGGGGAAACCTCTTATGTGAAGGGATGCTTATGTTGTAATGGGGGACCTCTGATGTGATGGGAGGACCTCTGATATGATGGGCAGACTTCTGATGTGAAGGGAGACTTCTGATTTAATTGGGGGACCACTGATGTAATGGGGAAACATCTGATGTGATGGGAGGACCTCCGATATGCAATTAATTTCAAGATGACTTTGTGCATTGTCCCAGGCACGGGTTTCCCAATGTTAAAGCGGAGCTCCACCCTAAAGTGGATCTTCCGCTCATCGGATTCCTCCCCCCTTCCGGTGTCACAATTGCCACCTTTCGGGGGGAGGGGGGACAGGATACCTGTCTTTGACAGGTATCCTTTTCCACTTCCAGAAGTCCGCCGCGGCCGCGGGGCTCCCTCCTCCTCCTCCCTCTGCCGCCGGGCTAATAGGAGAGAGGAGCGGGGCTACACTGCCGGGTTACCTTACCAGCAATGGCAGCGGCAGCACCCGACAGCTGATGGAGACATCAGCTGCGGTGCCGACATTGAGGGACTGCAGGACAGGTAAGTGTCCATTTATTAAAAGCCATCCGCTGCAGTATGTGTAGCTGCTGGCTTTTATTTTTATTTTTTTCCTGGAACACCCCTTTAAGTAACATTTATGTTTTTTGTATACTTTTTTGGATGACTGTAAAAAGTTTGGGAAAAGCTGGTGTATGATATACAGTATATGCCGTAATTTAGCAAACTAAATGCCATCCAGTTGGGATTAGACATACTTTAGAACCAATTTATGTGACAAACAAAGCAAAGAAAATTGTGAGAACTTAGGAAAGTATAAAGATCCTGAAACAAGGTGCAGCGGGCCCAGCTCCTTCCCTGGTACAGAAGGCTAATTTGCCTTTCATACACCGGTGCTGTGAACAAGAATAATTCCTACATTGTAGTTAGGGCAATGTTTATGCTTACATTGATGTATTGATGCCTCATTTCAATAGTCTTCTGGTGTTGATTGGTTTGTTTCCACCCGACAGACCATTCCCCGTCATCATTTCTCGGGGTCATAGGAACAATGATGCCGGCCACGCACTCCATCAGCCAGCAAGCCAGTTTCTCGTACGAGTGAGCACAGCACATTGGCAGGTAGGTCATTTAGCAAACACATATTTTCCTTTTTAGTATGTAATGATAACCTGAATAAAAGGTTTGAATTACCAGGCAGGCTCAACGCACTTCGCGGCTGACTGATGAGGGCTATTTATGTCACAGAGAGGAAAAAACAACCCAGCGAGGAGGAAAATATGGAAAAATACACAGAAAATAAAGTCCAATTCTCCATAGAAGAAATAATGAACTCTAACCTATTCACTACTCCTTCCATGTGTATTTGCTTTTTCTTTCTTTCTTCATTTTTTTTAAATTTAGTCTATCCCCAACTCTTTTATTCCTTTCTTCCTTTTTCTATCTCTCCTTCCTTCCTCCATTTCCTTTCTTCCTTCCCTCCTTCTTACTTTATGATTTATAGAATTTTTTAATATTGTTTGGAAAACATATCTGAAAAAAAGAGAAAATTAAATACAGTTTTCCATAGAAAACATTTTGCAGTCTATCCTCAATCCCTTCCTTCCTTCCTTCCTTCCTTCCTTCCTTCCTTCCTTCCTTCCTTCCTTCCTTCCTTCCTTCCTTCCCAACCATTACTATTTCTTGTTATAGTCTATCCCCCACTCACTATTTTTCCTTTCTTCCTATTTCTGTTTCTCCTTCATTCCTTTATTTCTCTCTTTCTCCTTCCTTCCTTCCATCCTTCCTTTCTTCCTTCCCTTTTTTCTTTCTCCTTCCTTCCTTTCTTTCTTTTTTTTGTTTTTCCTTCCTTCCTTCCTTTTTTCCTTCCCTACTTCCTTCCCTTTTCTGTTTCTCCTTCCTTCCTTCCATCCTTCCTTTCAAACATTACCATTTCTTTGGGGAAAAAAATGTTGTAGTCTATCCTCCACTCTATTTTTCCTTTCTTCCTATTTCTGTTTCTCCTTCATTCCTTACTTTTTCTCTTTCTCCTTCCTCCCTTCCTTTGTTCTTTTTTTATGTTTTTCCTTCCTTCCTTCCTTCCCTTTTCTCTTTCTCCTTCCTTCCTTCTTTCATTTTTTTCTTCCTTGCTTCCTGCCTTTATTCCTTCCTCCCTCTATTCCTTCCTTTTTCTCCTTTCTTCATTCCCTTTTCTCCCTCTTTTCTTCCTTCCGTCCGTCCTTCCTTTTTATGTATCTCCTTCCTTCTTTCCTTCCTTCCTCCCTTCCTTTTTATGTATCTTCTTCCTTCCTTCCCTTTTCTGTTTCTCCTTCCTTCTTTTTTCTGTTTCTCCTTCCTTCTTTTTTTCTGTTTCTCCTTCCTTCCTTCCCTTTTCTGTTTCTCCTTCCTTCCTTCCTTCTTTTTTCTGTTTCTCCTTCCTTCTTTTTTTCTGTCTCTCCTTCCTTTCTATCTTCCTTCCATCCTTCCTTCCTTTCTTCCTCCCTCCCTTTCTTTCTTTTTATGTATCTCCTTCCTTCTTTCCTTCCTTAATTCCTTTTTATAAATCTCCTTCCTTCCCTTTTCTGTTTCTCCTTCCTTCCTTCTTTTTTATGTTTCTCCTTCTTTCCTTCCTCCCTTCCTTCCTCCATTCCTTTTTATGTATCTCCTTCCTTCCTTCCTTTTTTTCTTCCTTGCTTCCTGCCTTCATTCCTTCGTTCCTTCCTCCCTCTATTCCTTCCTTTTTCTCCTTTCTTCATTCCCTTTTCTCCCTCTTTTCTTCCTTCCGTCCCTCCTTTTTATGTATCACCTTCCTTCTTTCCTTCCTTCCTCCCTTCCTTCCTTTTTATGTATCTCCTTCCTTCATTCCTTTTTATAAATCTCCTTCCTTCCTTTTTCTGTTTCTTCCTTCCTTCCTTCCTTCCTTCCTTCCTTCCCTTTTCTGTTTCGCCTTCCTTCCTTCTTTTTTCTGTTTCTCCTTCCTTTCTATCTTCCTTCCATCCTTCCTTCCTTCCTCCCTCCCTACCTTTCTTTTTATGTATCTCCTTCCTTCCTTTTTTTCTTCCTTGCTTCCTGCCTTCATTCCTTCGTTCCTTCCTCCCTCTATTCCTTCCTTTTTCTCCTTTCTTCATTCCCTTTTCTCCCTCTTTTCTTCCTTCCGTCCTTCCTTTTTATGTATCACCTTCCTTCTTTCCTTCCTTCCTCCCTTCCTTCCTTTTTATGTATCTCCTTCCTTCATTCCTTTTTATAAATCTCCTTCCTTCCTTTTTCTGTTTCTTCCTTCCTTCCTTCCTTCCTTCCCTTTTCTGTTTCGCCTTCCTTCCTTCTTTTTTTCTGTTTCTCCTTCCTTTCTATCTTCCTTTCATCCTTCCTTCCTTCCTCCCTCCCTACCTTTCTTTTTATGTATCTCCTTCCTTCCTTTTTTTCTTACTTGCATCCTGCCTACCTTCCTTCCTCCCTTTTCTCCTTTCGTCATTCCCTTTTCTCCCTCTTTTTTTCCTTCCTTTCTTTTTATGTATCTCCTTCCTTCTTTCCTTCCTTCCTCCCTTCCTTCCTTTTTATGTATCTCCTTCCTTCTTTCCTTTTTATAAATCTCCTTCCTTTTTCTGTTTCTACTTCCTTCCTTCCTTTTTCTGTTTTTTTCTTCCTTCCTTTTTCTGTTTCTATTTCCTTCCTTCCCATTTTATAATTCATACAAAATAAAATGTTTTATATTGGTTAGAAAAAAAAAATGAAAACAGAGATAATTTAAACATGTTTTTCCAAAGAAAGAATGTTGCAGTCTATCACCAATTAGTTCCTCCCTTTAAACAAACAAACAAATGCATGTAAAGATGGCCAGAGAGATAGAGATAGATGGATAGATTAGAGATAGATAGATAGATAGATAGATAGATAGATAGATAGATAGATAGATAGATAGATAGATAGATAGATAGATAGATAGATAGATAGATACATAGATACATAGAATATAGATAGATACATAGACAGATACATAGATAGATACATAGATAGATAGATCAAAAACTATGTATTCCCAGTATTATAAATACAACCCTTTCTTCCTATCTCCGTCCCGTCCTTCCTTCCTACAAATAAATGTAAAAATGTATAGATAGATGGATGGTAGATAGATCACATTATATTCCCATCATCAGAAATAAATACAATTTGCCATAAATACCGTCCTTCCTTCCAACAAATAATGCCGCGTACACACGAACAGATTTTCCGTCAGAAAAAACTTGGATGGTTTGTCCGACGGAATTCCGCTTAAGCTTGCTTTGCATACACACGGTCACACAAAAGTCAAGAACGCGGTGACGTACAGCACTACGTCGAGCCGAGAAAATTAAGTTCAATGCTTCCGAGCATGCGTCAAATTGTTTCCGAGCATGCGTAGGAATTTTGCGCGTCGGAATTTGTACAGACGATCGGAATTTCGGATCGGAACTTTTTCCGACCGAAAAATAAAGAACCTGCTCTCAATCTTTTGCTGGCGGGAATTCCTCCAGCAAAAGTCTGATGGAGCATACACACGGTCGCATTTTCCGACCAAAAGCTCTAAAGCTCTTATCGGAGTTTTGCTGGTGGAATTTCCGATCGTGTGTACGCGGCATTAGTGTAAAGGTGGATAGAGATAGATAGATAGATAGATAGATAGATAGATAGATCACATTTTATACTCTGAATTGTAAATAGATAAAATTTGTCATGAATACATGTTTCCAGCCCATGTACATCAGAGGATCACATTTATTTATTTTCTATTTCTAATGTAATAAGTCTAAACATGTTTACCATTCCGCTGGTCTTACCCGTCCATAAGAACCTCTGTCCTTTCTACTTTTCTATATGGATTCTTAATAGGACCGGGGATTTTCCTTCTGCACCTCATGTTCCCAGCCCTGACACAACACAATAGCTGTCCTCAATGACACCTAATAACCGCGGGGTAATTGAAACATAACTCAGTGCAAAAGGCCAGGACTGGATGACGTGTTTTTCTGTTTCTCAGGAAATAAACATCTGAATAGAATATTAAAAACTGAGCACTGTTTGTATCTACAGTGACTGTATAAAATAACTTCATTACTATAGTCATTCTGTAGTGGCTCCTTCTGTACATACACTTTATTACCAAAAGTATTGGGACGCCTGCCTTTACACGCACATGAACTTTAATGGCATCCCAGTCTTAGTCCGTAGGGTTCAATATTGAGTTGTCCCACCCTTTACAGCTATAACAGCTTCAACTCTTCTGGGAAGGCTGCCCACAAATGTGCTTCTGGAAGAATGGTCAAACATCCCCATAGACACACTCCTAAACCTTGTGGACGGCCTTCCCAGAAGCGTTGAAGCTGTTATAGCTGCAAAGGGTGGGCCAACTCAATATTGAACCCTACGGACTAATGCTGCGTACACACGGTCGGAATTCTCGTCGGAAAAAGCTCTGATGGTTTTCCTGTCGGAATTCCAACGGAATTTTGCTCAAACTGTCTTGCCTACACAGGGTCACACCAAATTCCGACGGTCAATAACACCACGGCATACAACACGTTCAACTGCACTATAAAGGGGAAGTTTAATGCTTCCGAGCATGCGTCAAATTGTGTCCGAGCATGCGTCGGAATTTTGCGTGTCGGAATTGCATACACACGATCGGAAAATCCAATAGAAAGGTTTTCCGTTGGAAAAATTAAGAACAGGTTCTCAATCCAAAGTCCGTCGGAATTTCCGCCAGAAAAAGACCGATGGGCATACACACGGTCGGAAAAATCCGATGAAAATCTCCCACCTGACTGTTTCCATCGGAAATTCCGACCGTGTGTACGTGGCATTAGACTGGGAAGCCATTAACCGCTTAAGGACTAGTCGCCATCATTATACTGCGGAAGGTTGGCTCTCCTGGGCGAACCGCTGTAGGTGTACAGTGGTGTGAAAAAGTGTTTGCCCCCTTCCTCATTTCCTGTTCCTTTGCATGTTTGTCACACTTAAGTGTTTCGGAACATCAAACCAATTTAAACAATAGTCAAGGACAACACAAGTAAACACAAAATGCAATTTGTAAATGAAGGTGTTTATTTATTAAAGGTGAAAAAAAAATCCAAACCATCATGGCCCTGTGTGAAAAAGTGATTGCCCCCCTTGTTAAAACATACTATAACTGTGGTTGTCCACACCTGAGTTCAATTTCTCTAGCCACACCCAGGCCTGATTATTGCCACACCTGTTCACAATCAAGGCATCACTTAAATAGGAGCTGCTTGACACAGTAAGGTCTACCAGAAGATCCTTAAAAGCTACACATCATGCCGAGACCCAAAGAAATTCAGGAACAATTGAGAAAGAAAGTAATTGAGATCTATCAGTCTGGAAAGGGTTATAAAGCCATTTCCAAAGCTTTGGGAATCCAGCGAACCACAGTGAGAGCCATTATCCACAAATGGCGAAGACATGGAACAGTGGTGAACCTTCCCAGGAGTGGTCGGCCGCCCAAAATTACCCCAAGAGCGCAGCGACGACTCATCCAAGAGGTCACAAAAGACCCCACAACAACGTCCAAGGAACTGCAGGCCTCACTTGCCTCAGTTAAGGTCAGCGTTCATGCCTCCACCATCAGGAAAAGACTGGGCAAAAATGGCCTGCATGGCAGAGTTCCAAGGAGAAAACCACTGCTGAGCAAAAAGAACATCAAAGCTCGTCTCAATTTCTCCACAACACATCTTGATGATCCCCAAGACTTTTGGGACAACATTCTGTGGACAGATGAGACAAAAGTGGAACTCTTTGGAAGGTGTGTGTCCAAGTATATCTGGCGTAGAAGGAACACTGCATTTCAGAAAAAGAACATTATACCAACAGTAAAATATGGTGGTGGTAGTGTGATGGTCTGGGGCTGTTTTGCTGCTTCAGGACCTGGAAGACTTGCCGTGATAAAAGGAACTATGAATTCTGCTGTCTACCAAGAGATCCTGAAGGAAAATGTCCGACCATCTGTTCGTGTACTCAAGCTGAAACGAACTTGGGTTCTGCAGCAGGACAATGATCCTAAACACACCAGCAAGTCCACCACCGAATGGCTGAAGAAAAACAAAATGAAGACTTTGGAGTGGCCTAGCCAAAGTCCAGACCTGAATCCTATTGAGATGTTGTGGTATGACCTTAAAAAGGCCGTTCATGCTCGAAAACCCTCTAATGTAACTGAATTAGGACAATTCTGCAAAGATGAGTGGGCCAAAATTCCTCCAGGACGCTGTAAAAGCCTCATTGCATGTTATTGCAAACGCTTGGTTGCAGTTGTTGCTGCTAATGGTGGCCCAACCAGTTATTAGGTTTAGGGGGCAATCACTTTTTCACACAGGGCCATGATGGTTTGGATTTTTTTTCACCTTTAATAATAAACACCTTCATTTACAAATTGCATTTTGTGTTTACTTGTGTTGTCCTTGACTATTGTTTAAATTGGTTTGATGTTCCGAAACACTTAAGTGTGACAAACATGCAAAGGAACAGGAAATGAGGAAGGGGGCAAACACTTTTTCACACCACTGTATGTTGGGCCCTTTAAAAGATCGACTGGGGGGTGCACACGCCTACAACACCAGAGCTGATGCGCGTGGCCGGTGGCTGCAATGTCCGCCTCACACCTGCGATCACTCCACAGAGTGCTGGGATCTGTTAATGTAAGCAGACAGATCCCCATTCTGACAGGGGAGGAGAGAAAGATCTGCTGTTCCTAGTGATTAGGAACAGCGATCTCTCTCCTCCTCCAGTCAGTCCCATCCCCCCACAGTTAGAAACACCTCCCAGGGAACACATTTAACCCCTTGTTCGTCCCCTAGTGTTAACCCCATTCCCTGCCAGTGACATTTACACAGTAATCAGTGCATTTTTATAGCACTGATCGCTGTATAAATGTCAATGGTCCCAAAAATGCGTCAAACGTGTCCGATTTGTCCCCCCCCCCAATGTCACAGTCCCGCTAAAAATCATCATTACTAGTGAAAAATAAATAAATAATAAATAATAAAAATGCCATAAATCTATCCCCTATTTTGTAGACGCTAAAACTTTTGCGCAAACCATTTAATATATGCTTATTGCGATTTTTTTTACCAAAAATATGTAGAAGAATACATATCGGCCTAAACTGATGAAGACTTTTTTTTTGGATATCTATTTTAGCAAAAAGTTAAAAAGTTTTTTTTTTTTTTTCGCGCTTTTTTTGTTTATAGCGCAGAAAATAAAAAACGCAGAGTTGATCAAATACCACCAAAAGAAAGCTCTATTTGTGGGAAAAAAAGGACATCAACTGACACTTAACCACTTCCCGACCGGCGCACACAGATGTACGTCGGCAGAATGGCACAGACTGGCATAAGGGCGTACAGGTACCTCCCTTTGAAAATGCCTCTGTGCCATCGCGTGCACGCCACCGGCCGGTCGGGACCGGTCGGCTCGAGCCATTTTTGATGAATCGCCAGAACAACTCAACATCAAGTCCTGGCTTGTTGAAGTTCCGAGTATACATTCTGCTGTTTTACATTCTAATAAAGCTTTTGTAGTGGTAATGCACAAGATCGTGCGCCCTCCTTTTCTTTTTTCTTTAACAGCGCAGCTCCCCCTGACCCCTCTCCTGGCAGTAACCTACCAGCTTAGTCCCCCCCCCCCCCACCCTTAGCAGTGACTCAGTGAACAAGAAGCTCAGCTTTCTACTCACAGTAGTGACTCAGCAGCTCAGCTCCCCCTGGCCCCTTTTCTGGCAGTAACCTACCAGCTTGGTTTTCCATGCCCCCCTCTCAGCAGTGACCCTGAAGCTTAGATTTCCACTCACAGCAGTGACTCAGCAGCTCAGCTCCCCTTGCCCCCTCTCCTGGCAGTAACCTGCCAGCTCAGTTTTTCATGCCCAACCCCCTCTCAGCAGTGACTCAGTGAACCAGAATCCCAGCTTTCCACACACAACAGTGACTCAGCAGCTCAGCTCCCCCTGGCACTTCTCCCAGTAGTAATCCAGCAGCTCAGTATCCCCTGATCAGCAGTGACTCAGTAGCTCAGCTCCCCCTGGCCCTTCTCCTGGCCGTATCCTGCCAGCTCAGTTTTCCATGCCCCCCCTCTCAGCAGTGACTCAGTGAACCTGAAGCTCAGCTTTCCACACACAACAGTGACTCAGCAGCTCAGCTTCCCCTGGCACTTCTCCCAGTAGTAATCCAGCAGCTCAGTATCCCCTGACTAGCAGTAAATCAGCAGCTCAGCTCCCCCTGGCCCTTCTCCTGGCAGTAACCTGCCAGCTCAGTTTTCCATGCCCCCCCCCCCCCTCTCAGCAGTGACTCAGAACCAGAAGCCCAGCATTCCACTCACAGCAGTGACTCAGTGAACCTGAAGCTCAGCTTTCCACTCACAGCAGTGACTCACTCAGCAGCTCAGCTTTCCCTGGCACCTCTTCTGGCAGTGGCCTACCAGCTCAGCTTCCTATGCCCCCTCCTCCCAGCATTGATGCACCAGAAGGGCAGCTTTCTTCTCAGAACGGTGACTCAGCATCTCAGCTCTCCCCCTGTCCCCTTTCCCAACAGTGGCTCAACAGGTCAAACTCCCTCCCACCCCTTCCCAAGAAGTAACTTAGCAGCTCAGCTTCCCTTATTCCTTCCTCCTCTTCTCCTCGATCAGATATTACATGGCCGGAAGTCTGCTGAGTAACTCATGGGAGGGGAAGTAGAGTGAGCTGAGCTGCTGAGAGAAAAATGTGGATAGCGTAAATGCTTCTGTTGTAAATTGTGAGGACAGATTGCTCTGCAGTGCCTGCAGCTACAGAGGTCAGTGAGGGCTTGTTTTAAAGCTCAAAAACTGATTGTTAAGAACAAAGAAAATCCAACTTGGAAACAGGTTCACTTAGGTGAGGGCATGGGCAAAATGTCAGTTAAAAAACGACTGTGTATAAAAAAAAAAAAGAATACAATCTTTCATGATCACACACGCTATTTTACAAAAAAGCGTGGAAGACTGAATATTAAAAAAAGGGTTAAAAACTGTTTTTTTTTTCTTTAAGAAAATGTTATTTTAATGCGTGTGCTTATGAGGAATACGCTTTGTTCCTGCGCTGACTGCCGAAGCATTGAAGCAACTGCAAATGATGCAGAAACTTTGGCTTAGAGCAAGCCGCATCGCAAAGTCGCGGATAAGGCCAACAGGGTGACTAATGGCGTCTTTCATTGTCCTCGATAGTCATGGCCAATTTAAGTTCAGAAAACAGTTCTTTAAGCCGTGAAATGATGCCCACTGGCACAGCGGCCTGAACATATTATGGCACCATACATGCAAATGGTCCAGAGCTGGCAGACCATAATATATGCTGGTTGACAGTGGATCAGAATTGAAAAATTAGGCAGCGTAAGTAATTAGTCCTTGGGATGTGGATTCAGGGACATCACTAAAGAATGCCAGTGTTAGCCTGACCATTAACTCTTCCCCGGGGGAATAGAACACATTAAAAAAAATGGAATGGGGACTTCTTCATTAATCTATATCTTTTATATCTGTCCAGAGTTCAGAACCAATAAAAAGCCACCTGGGCAGGTTATTGTATACTAAAATGAATGGACAGTAGGCAGGAAATCTATCTGCTCAGCACAAGGTCTACTAATTGAGTTGTCAGGTACTCCTATTGTTAACTTCATTGTACAGGAAGTGCAGCCTAAATCATATAGTAACTGTACCTGAACCCAGTGTGATGTAAGTAACTGAGTTAAAATAAACTGAGTTACCTAACGCAGTTACTTTAGAGGGTAACGAGTAATTAACTGATTACTTTTCCCCTCATGGTAACTCAGTTCCCATTACTTTGGCTTAGTTACCCCAATTACATCTACCGCCACTAGATGGCAGTAGTGTAATTCCGGTGTCCTGCCGAAAAAGTTCCCCCGCCGGATAAGGACCCCCTGTACTGTGCAGGCGCAGGGCTTGCGCAGTACGAAGGACTACGGAGCTTCCGAAAATTGCCGAACCTAAACAGCTCTGAGTGAACTCTACACCGCGCAGGTGCAGTTAACATGTAATTGTATGAGGTGATGCTGTATGCTCCCGATGCTCATGCTACTCTGCAAGGGGCGTCTATCGAGCAGCCCCTTGGTTACACGATATATAACAATAATAATAAATGCGCCCCTTGCTTACAGTAATACTAGACCCGCCCCTTAGTTACACGTATAGAATATTTAAAAAAAAAGTCAGTTACTTTGCTGCGTAACTAATTACTTTTCCAATGTAGTAACTGAGTTACTAACGCAATTACTTTTTGGGAGAAGTAATTTGTAACTTAACTAATTACTTTTTTAAAGTAAGATGACCAACACTGGTGTCGGGACAAGGTCATCCAGTGCCCAGGGCAAAGATGCCAAACTGCGCCCCCCTTTCCCTTAGGGTTAGGGTCAGGGTGCCCCCCACCCCTGCAATAAACCATTGCGCCAGGGGCAGCCACCCCTCCTACCCACCCCTTGTCCCGGCCCTGCCTGAACCCCCTCCCTTATATCTATCTCTACCATGTGCAGGTACCTGCTGCACAAGTTCATTAACTTTTTTATATTTCTCACAAGTCCCATTTAACCACTTGCCGACTGGCTCACGCGATATATGTCGGCAAAGTGGCACGGGTGTGCAAAACAACGTACCTGTACGTCGCTGCATCATCCGTGGCTAGCGGGTGCGTGCACACCAGGCGCCGCGGGGGGTCGTGCCCAAGGGTCCCACGGACTCGATGTCCGCCCGTGGCCTGTGATCGTGGCACAGAGAGGCAAGGCATTTCCCTGTTCTGCCTAGCAACATGACAGGGATCTACTGCTCCCTGTCATCGGGAGCAGTCATCTCTGTCATGTTCTAGTGAGCCCCTACAGTTAGAACACGCTGAGGGAACACAGTTAACCCCTTAATCACCCCCTAGTGTTTAACTCCTTCCCTGCCAGTGACATTTACACAGTAATCAGTACATTTTTATAGCACTGATCGCTGTATAAATGCCAATAGTCCCACAATAGTGTCAAAAGTGTCCGATCTGTCCTCCGCAATATCGCAGTCATGATAAAAATCACAAATCACCGCCATTACTAATAAAAAAAAATGTTTTTAATAAAAATGCCATAAATCTATCCCCTATTTTGTAGACGCAATAACTTTTGCGCAAACCAATCAATATATGCTTATTGCAATTTACCGAAAATATGTAGAAGAATACATATCGGCCTAAACTGTGGAAGAAATTTTTTTTTTATATATTTTTGGGGATATTTATTATAGCAAAAAGTAAAAAATAATGTGTTTTTTTTTTCAAAATTGTCGCTCTTTTTTTGTTTATAGCTCAAAAAATAAAAACCGCAGAGGTGATCAAATACCACCAAAAGAAAGCTATATTTGTGGGGAAAAAAGGGATGTCAATTTTGTTTTGGTACAGCATCACACAACCGCGCAATTGTCAGCGACGCAGTGCCGAATCGCAAAAAAGGGCTTGGTCAGGAAGGGGGTAAATTCTTCCGGGGCTGAAGTGGTTAAAGTGTAACAGTTGAACTATAACTGACTAGAGAGCACCAGTGGGATGGATAAAAGACCAGAAGTAATAAAAAAGTTTTTTGAGCAATGCATTTCAAGGGTTACACAAATCTTCCTCATCACTTTGAAGCAGATGCCTGCCGTCTACTGCAGTGGCAATTAAAGGATTGTTAATTATTTTAATACTTGTATTATTATTATACAGGATTTATATAGTGGCAACAGTTTGCACTTTAGGTCACATTCACATGGGCATGTGTATTTTTTCGGAAGGGCAAATAGGCTCCTGCTGGCAGAATCTTCCAGAAGAATCCATTTAGATGCATTAAGACAGATTTACTTCTGATTTGTCTAACCACTTTCAGACCGGACCAATTTGCAGCCAAAGGACCAGGCCCCTTTTTGCGATTCGGCACTGCGTCGCTTTAACTGACAATGGCGCGGTCGTGCGACGTGGCTCCCAAACTAAATTGACGTCATTTTTTTCCCACAAATAGAGCTTTCTTTTGGTGGTACTTGATCGCCCCTGCGGTTTTTATTTTTTGCGATATAAACAAAAAAGAGCGACAACATTGAAAAAAAAAACGCATTCTTTTTTATTTTTTGCTATAATAAATATCCCCCAAAAATATATAAAAAAACATTTTTTTCCTCAGTTTAGGCCGATACGTATTCTTCTACATATTTTTGGTAAAAAAAATCACAATAAGCGATTATTGATTGGTTTGCGCAGAAGTTATAGCGTTTACAAGATAGGGGATAGTTTTATAGCATTTTTATTAATAATTGTTTTTTTATTAGTAATGGCGGCGATCAGCGATTTTTATTGTGACGGCGACATTATGGCGGACACATCGGACAATTTTGACACATTTTTGGGACCATTGTCATTCATACAGCAATCAATGCTATTTAAATGCATTGATTCCTGTGTAAATGACACTGGCAGTGAAGGGGTTAACCACTAGGTGGCAGTGTAGGGGTTAAGTATGCCTAGAGGTGTGTTTCTTACTTACTTACTCTGGAAGCGGTTAAAAGCATTTAGACATGTTTACATGTGGTCAGGTTGCATTTAAGGCCTGTTTACACATATTTTAAGACAATGCCAACATTTGTGTGATATCCCTGGTGTTCCTGCCAGTTCGTCTGCTTTCCTATTAAAATTATTGATTTCCTATTAAAAACTGTCCAAACTAGGCAGGAGAGCACAGCGTGGCCAGCTCTCTAGCTATGCTTGGAACCTAGACTGCTCTTCTCCAATGTTTAGACTTGTGCTGACACGCCAACACCCCCCCCCCCCCCACACACACACACACCGCACAGCCATTCACTGTGGAGAGAAGTGTGGTATTTATCATTTTAATTTGTAATATTAGTTATTTTTTAAACTGAATGGGTTGTTTTACAAGGTGAAGTTTCACATATACTCTAAGGCCCCTTTCACACTGGGGCGGTGAGCCGCGGTGACGGTAAAGCAGCGCTATATTTAGCGCTGCTTTACCGTCGTTTTCACCGCGGTTTTCGGCCGCTCGCGGTGCGGTTTTACCCCCCGCGAGCGGCCGAAAAAGGGTTAAACACCCCCCGCAGAGCGCCGCCGTAGCCGCGGTATTGCCGCGGTAACCGCGGTATTGCCGCGGTTTTACCGTGGTCTCCCATTGTAATCAATGGGAAGGAGCGGTATAGGAGCGGTGAACACACCGCTCCTATCCCGCTCCAAAGATGCTGCTAGCAGGACTTTTTTTGTCATCCTGCTAGCGCACCGCTCCAGTGTGAAAGCCCGCCGGCTTTCACACTGGAGTTAAAGGGGCAGGATTTTTTCATGCGGTGAACAGGCGCTATTTTTAGCGCTGCACCGCATGAAAAACGCCCCGGTGTGAAAGGGGCCTAAGTACATTTGCATATGTACATGTGCTAAAAATGTGGCCACAGGGGCATTTCTGCTCATTTATTTTTTTGTTTTACACTGCTAAATGCATAGATAACTGCCCCTCAACGGCCCTGACTCTTAAGGCGCGTTGGGGATGGCCCCTTCCTGTTCCAATATGACTGTACACCGGTGCACAAAGCAAGGCCAATAAAGACATGGATGAGCGAGTTTGGGGTGGAGGAACTTGACTGGCCTGCACAAAGTCCTGACCTCAACACCTTTGGGATGAATTAGAGTGGAGACTGCGAGCCAGGCCTTCTAGACCGACGTCCGTGCCTGACTTCACAAATGTGTTTCTAGAAGAATGGTCAAACATCCCCATAGACACACTCCTAAACCTTGTGGACAGCCTTCCCAGAAGAGTTGAAGCTGTTATACCCTGTTTCCCTGAAAATAAGACCTAGTGTGATTGTCGGTGATGGCTGCAATATAAGCCCTACCCCCAAATAAGCCCTAGTTAAAGTCCTTGTAGGTCATATTTTCAGGGTAGGGATTATTTTTGGGGAAACAGGGTAGGGCTTATTTGGGGGGTAGAGCTTATATTGCAGCCATCACGACAATCACGCTAGGTCCTATTTTCCCGGAAACAGGGTAGCTGCAAACAGCGGGCCAACTCAATATTGAACCCTACGGACTAAGACTGGCATGGCAGGCATTCCAATACTTTTGGTAATATAGTGTATGTGATTTGTTGGGTGAATGATGGTGTCTCCCTTTGGGGATATGGCTGCTTTCTTACTGGTGCAACTGAAGAAAATGAAGTTCAATGCTTCGGAGAATGCGTTGAATTGTTTCCAAGCATGCGTAGGAATTTTGCACGTCGGAATTGCTACAGACGAACGCATTTTCGGATAGGAAATTTTTCCGACCGAAAAATAGAGAACCTGCTTTCAATCTTTTACTTTGGCAGAAATGCCGCCAGCAAAAGTCAGATGGAGCATGCACACGGTCGCATTTTCTGGCCAAAAGCTCACATCGGTCTTTTGCTGGCGGCATTTCCGATCGTGTGTATGGGGCATATGGGTCGAGCCAATGCATGTCGGGGGAATTCTCCCCCCCCCCTTCTTCAGAGCTGTTGGTACATTCTAATAGAGATGGGTAAGCTCCTGAGGTGTACCTAAGTTTCTTATGAAAGCTGATGATGGCTTGTGAAATGCAGAGGCAGCAAATGTAGGGAGGTGTAAGGAGGATGTTTTAGGTGATATTCTGAGATGATGTTGGTAATGTAGCCCAGGGCAGAGTTGTGAATTACTTTGGGCTAGTGGAAGCCAATAGAGGGAATGGCAGAGGGAGTGGTGGGCAGTCAATGGTTGGAAAGGTGGATCATTCTGGCAGCAGATAGTGTTTATAATGGTTGATCGATCAATTACTGAGCATTGGGTTGTGGGTTGCAGGCAGTGGTGGCTAGTGTTTATTTTTGGGGGGAGGGGGGCAGAAAACAACCACCCCCCCTGAGCGGCCGGTGGCACCTTCCCCTCAACCAACTGCCCACTCGCTCACTGTCTGCTGGTCGGTCCGGTACTTACCTCCACTGGGTGGCAGGTGGCTGGTGGTGGCAGCAGGCAGTGGCTCCTGTGTCCTCTCCCCCATCATGGCAGCTTCCGCCATGCATCTTTTCCCCTCTTCCTAGGCATCCAATAGGATTACCTGTCCTTTCAGCCAATTAGGTGATGGGTCTCAAGACCCACTTCCTGATTGGCCGGGAGGAGGATCAGACATGTGCACTGACAAAAAATTTGTTCATTTTAGTTTCATTCGTTTTTTTGCTTCTTTCGGAAATTCGGAAATTCGGGAAAATTGAAAATCTTGAAATTTGGAAATTCGAAAATTCAGAATTCGGAAATTTGGGGAATTTTCACATTTCTATTTTTCGGATTTCCGAATTTCCTAATTTTGAATTTTCGAATTCCCTAATTTTGAATTTTCGGATTTCCGAATTTTCGGATTTCCGAATTTTCGGATTTCCGAAATTCCGAATTTTCGGATTTCCGAAATTCCGAATTTTCGGATTTCCGAAATTCCGAATTTTCGAATTTCGAATTTTCTGATTTCCGAATTTCGAATTTCCGAATTTTGGATTTTCGGTTTTTCGGAATTCCGAATTTTCGGACATTCGGAACTCAGAATTTCCGAATTTTCGGATATTTGGAATTCGGGAATTCAAAGATTTGAAAATCCCCAAATTTGAAAATCTGAAAAAAAGAAAGAAAATCTGTTAAATTAATAACTAACTATTAAATTAAGTTACGAATTATCTGAAATAACGAATGGCGCATCTAAACAAATGGAACGGAACAAATTAATAATAATTAATTAATAATAAATAATAATAATAAAAAGGTTGTATTATTATTATTGTTATTTATTATTATTAGATCGTTACGTTCCATTTGGTTAGATGCGGCATTCGTTATTTCAGATAATTCGTAACTTCGGATAAATTCGTACTCGTTACGTTCACTAACAGCCAAATTTGAAAGGGAATTCCAATAATTTAATTATAATTAAATAATTAATAATTAAAAATTAATTAATTAATTAATAATTAAATAATTAATACTAATTTAATAGTTAGTTATTATTTAGAATTAAACAGATTTTCTTTCTTTTTTTCAGATTTTAGAATTTTCCAATTTTTTAACTTTCCGACTTCTGTAAATTCGGAATTCCGAAAATCCGAAAATCCGAAATTCGGAATTTGAAAATTCGGAAATCCGAAAATTCGAAATTCGGGAAATTCGTAATTTCGCAAATTTTTCAATTCTGAAATTTCGGAAATTGAAAAATTCAGAAATTCTGAAATTTCGGAAATTGAAAAATTAAAAAATTCGGAAATTTCGGAAATTGAAAAATTAAAAAATTCGGAAATTTCGGAAATTGAAAAATTTGGAAATTTGGAATTAACGGATTTGTCAAAATTTGTTAAACAAATTCGGAAATAAATGAATTGCACATTTTCTAAATTCAGTGTTATGCCCCGTACACACAGTCGGAAATTCCAACGGAAAATGTTCGATCGGAACATGTTGTCGGAAAATCCGACCGTGTGTGGGCTCCATCGGACTTTTTCCGTCAGAATTTCCGATGGAAAAAATTTGAGATCCTGCTCTCAAATTTTCCGACAACAAAATCCGATCTGACTTTTTCCGATCCTGTGTAGAGAATTCCGACGGACAAAGTGCCACGCATGCTCAGATCAAATTAGGAGACCAAACCTATTGGCTAGTAGCCTCTACGTAGTTCCATCGTACGCAACGAACGTCACCACCTTCAGAATGATCGGATTTTCCGACAACTTTGTCCGACCGTGTGTATGCAACACCAGTGTCGGACAAAATCCGTCAGAAAAAGGATTTTGTGGTTGGAATTTCTGACCGTGTGTACGGGGCATTACAATAGCCAATATTCATTCGCTATTGTAAAACACCTGGGTGGGCTCAGTTCGCAGTGCTCTGCACTCCTAACCCACCCTATTTTGAAGCCTGTTAGAGCCTCTGCCTCTAATCAGGTGCTTCAAACCCCCCCATTAGAATCCATGCATCTGGTGTCCTGCAAGGGGCCGGATGCATGGATAGGGAGGGCGATGTCCGTGCACCCTTAATGGACTGGGCTGCCCCTGGTTGCAGGTGGAATGCAAAGGAGAAAACATTGGGCGGGGGGGTAAAGTTAATTCCGGTCACAACGGAGAACCCAAATTTTAAAGTAATTAATCATATACTTTTAATTACTTTTAAATTCGGGTTCTCCGTTTGACAACATATATATTGCTAGCTCTCTGATATCCATAATTACCTACCTTAAAATACCTGTACATCATTAATAATATATCTACATCAAGATGATCACACGCTTATATGTATCTAAAAGGAAGAGACAAATAATTGCCAAAATGACGAGATTTACTTAAAAAATAAAATGATACACACACATACTGTTCTAGATTACTGTCTTTGTCATCTGTTCTCTAAAAAAAATAATTTAGTCCTCCAGTCTTTTTAACCACGGGGAGAAAATTACTCTTGCATTAAACTGATGATATTTTTATTCAGGAGACAGAGAAATCAAATGCGCCTCCGTCTTGTAATGACAGGAAAACTTTTAAAAGCTTTGGAACTCTTCTGCTTTCCGGAGTTAAAAGTTCACTTTATGAATGTTTTTGCATTTGTCTAATTATCATCTCATCAAGGTGCTGCGGAAATTGATGCGCTTTCTGTGCCTCTTACCCATTCGATTCCAAATATAACCTTTCTAAACTTTAAAACAATCTTCTTCTTTGGTTGAATTTTTATCCTTGTTGCCAAACGCCAAATTTGTGTTGGGTGAGGAATAGAAAGGGACTCATAGCATAAGGACAGACGGCAGAAGCATTTAGGGTATAAAGTAGGGTTGCACCGATACCGGTATTGGTGCCGATACTAAGCATTTGCAGTATCGGTACTCGTGCAAATGCTCCGATATCTGAAACCGATACGTTCAGGCTCAGTTCTTTAACCGCTTCCCGACCGCCGCATGTAAATATACGTCGGCAAAATGGCACGGCTAGGCAAAAGCACGTATATATTCGTGCCCTTTGATTGCCTAGCCGTGGGGTCGCGCGTCGGGAGCTCCGTGACCACGGCCGGGGGACCAGCGCACCCGATTGCCGCTGGTGTCCCGCGATCGGGTCACAGAGCTGAAGAACGGGGAGAGGTCTGTGTAAACAAACCTCTCCCCACGCTTCCTACACTGCCTGTCACTGATCTGCTGTTCCCTGTCATCGGGAACAGCCGATCAGTGTCGTCAGACGTCAGCCACGCCCCCTACTGTAAAAAAACACACAACACATCACACTAACTCCTCCCCGCCCCCTAGTGGTTAACTCCTTCACTGCCACTGTCATTTACATAGGAATCAGTGCATTTAAATAGCACTGATTTCTGTATAAATGACAATGGTCCCAAAAATGTCCGATGTGTCCGCCATAATGTCGCAGTCACAATAAAAATCGCTGATCGCCGCCATTACTAGTAAAAAAAAAAATGTATAAAATGCTATAAAACTATCCCCTATTTTGTAAACGCTATAACTTTTACGCAAACCAATCAATAATCGCTAATTGCGATTTTTTTTTACCAAAAATATGTAGAAGAATACGTATCGGCCTAAACTGAGGAAAAAAAATGTTTTTTTATATATTTTTTGGGGATATTTATTATAGCAAAAAGTAAAAAAAATTATATTTTTTTTTATAGCGCAAAAAAATAAAAACTGCAGGGGCGATCAAATACCACCAAAAGAAAGCTCTATTTGTGGGAAAAAAAGGACGCCGATTTAGTTTGGGAGCCACGTCGCACGGCCGCGCAATTGTCAGTTAAAGCGGCGCAGTGCCGAATCGCAAAAAGGGGCCTTGTCCTTTGGCTGCAAATTGGTCCGTGGCAACATTTGATGACTCATTCAGCTGTCGGTGGGGTTTCCCTGTTGACAGCTGAAGTGTAAACTGAAGTCCTAGCAATTGGAGCTGTCATGAAAAAAAAAAGAAGCCCGGCAATGTTTATCAACAACATTGCTCAGCCTGAAACAAAAAGATCAAAAGAAACATTGTTTCTTTTTGTATTTTTATGTTTATTTATCTCCAGATCAAAGAGATTAACTGCAGTTGAAGTCAGTTTAGGAAGGGGGTAAATTCTTCAGCCCCAGAAGAATTTACCCCCTTCCTGACCAGAGCACTTTTTGCAATACGGCACTGCGCCGCTATCAATTGCACGGTCGCGCGACATTGCACCCAAACAAAATTGACGTCCTTTTTTTCCCACAAATAGAGCTTTCTTTTGGTGGTATTTGATCACCTCTGCAGTTTTTATTTTTTGCACTATAAACAAAAAAAGAGCAACAGTTTTGAAAAAAAAGCAATATTTATTACATTTTGCTATAATAAATATCCCCCAAAAATATATAAAAAAACAAAGTTATTTCTCAGCTTAGGCCGGTACGTATTCTTCTACATATTTTTGGTAAAAAAAAAAAAAATCACAATCAGCGTATATTGATTGGTTTGCGCAAAACTTTATAGTGTCTACAAAATAGGGGAAAGATGTATGGCATTTTTATTAGAATTTTTTTTTTTTTTTTATTAGTAATGGAGGCGATCTGCAATTTTTATCGTGACTGCGACATTATGGCGGACACATCGGACAATTTTGACACTATTTTGGGACCATTGTCATTTATACAGCGATCAGTGCTATAAAAATCACTGATTACTGTGTAAATGACACCGGCAGAGAAGGGGTTAACACTAGGGGCGATTATGGGATTAAGTGTGTCCTAGGGAGTGATTCTAACTGTAGGGGGGATGGGCTCACTAGAACATGACAGAGATAGATCACTTTTCCTGATGACAGGGAGCAGTCATCCCTGTCATGTTGCTAGGCGGAACAGGGAAATGCCTTGTTTACATAGCCATCTCCCCGTTTGCCGCTTCGTGTCACGATTGCAGGCCCCCGGAGGACATAGAGTCCGCCGAAACGGCGGGCACACTCGCGGAGTACATGGTGGGCGTGCGCACAAATGCCCACAATGCCGTGTCTTAAAGGGGACGTACAGGTACGTCCATTTGCGCATCCGTGCCATTGTGTCAACGTACATCGTCGTGCGCTGGTCAGGCAATCGGTTAAAGCAACCTGTCAAGTAAAAAAAAATAAAATATATATATATATATATATTTATTTATTTATTTTTCTTATTAAATGCTCCTCTGTTTAACCCCTTATTAACCATTAATTTACTCCTTATTCTCCTTCACTATTTAATTATTCTTTTCCTTTTATTTCTATTTTTTGTTCACTTCTATTTTACAAACTATTGGACCTCTTTAACACCACACCGCCCATAGCGTCGGCGGTAAAACGCTGCTATTTTTAGCAGCGTTTTACCGTCGGATTTGCGGCACATTTTGGCCGCTAGCGGGGCGCTTTTACCCCCTGCTGGTGGCTGAGAAAGGGTTAAAACCCCTGGCAAAACGCTGCAATAGCTACATTTTTCCGGTGGTATTACAGCGCTGCCCCACTGATTTCGATTGGGAGCAGCGCTGGAGGAGCGGTTGAGGAGCGGTGGAGGAGCGGTGAGTTCACTGCTCCTTCACCGCTTCAAAGAAGCTGCTGGCAGGACTTTTCCTGACGTCCTACCAGCGCACCGCTGCAGTGTGAAAGCCCTCGCCTATCAGTGCCCATCAGTGCCCATTAGTGCTGCATATCAGTTCCACCTATCAGTGCTGCCTATCAGTGCCACCTATTAGTGCTGCCTATTAGTGCCCATCAGTGCCACCTATCAGTGCCCATCAGTGCCACCTCATCGGTGCCGCCTTATCAGTGCCCATCAGTGCAGCTTATCAGTGCCCATCAGTGAAGGAGAAAACTTACTTATTTACAAAATTTTATAACAAAAACAAAGAAAAACTTTTTTGTTTCTAAATTTTCGGTCTTTTTTTATTCGTTTAGCAAAAAATAAAAACCGCAGAGGTGATCGAATACCACCAAAATAAATCTCTATTTGTGGGAACACAATGATAAAAATTTAGTTTGGGTACAGTGTAGCGTGACCGCGCAATTGTCATTTAAAAAGTGACAGCGCTGAAAGCTGAAAATTGGCCTGGGCAGGAAGGTGCGAAAGTGCCCGGGATTGAAGTAGTTAAGAATAAAAGAATGTCCACGCATATCATGCATTATCCACACTTTACAGGAACTTCTCTAGGAGGGATGTGACATGTGGCATCACATTGACATACTGACAGAATTCTTCAGCACAGAACACCATATACAGGAGCAGATATTCTGTAGCAGTCATTTGGATGCAGAATGCCAGCACATACCTTGTAGGCCATCTTCCCTTCACATCTCCTCTGTCCTTGGGAGCACCACCGTGTCGAAGCCCATCTCCCCGTGTACAGAATTTAGCTTCTGTCACCAAGATGAACCAGGTGCTTTTCTTTAGTATACCAGTCTCTCTCTCTCTCACGTCCCTTGCTATAGCTCTGCCCAACCGCGCATGCTCCCAGATGTTGCACTTGTTCCCAGGTGTACTAGTACTCACATCAGCCTGGCTTAAAAGCCTTTTGCATCCCGCTCACAGCCCACAGCAGACTGTAAAAGAGTCAGGGCGACTACAGCTGGTCCTTCTATCAAATTACCTCACCCAGTTAAAGGCCCTTGGTAGTAGCTGACTATATCTGAATAGCTCTGGGGTGTTTGGCTCCCATGCCCCAACTCACTGGGCCCCTTCCATCCTGGCATTTATATATGGGCACTAACTCCACCCATGACATCACTAGAGGAAGGCTTTTTCTAAAAGGGGTCTAACACCCAATTACAAAATGCCCTTCACCACAGTATATTGGGAACAGAGCCACCTAGTGGCAAACAAGCTAACTGCACCTGCCAACATGCAGCAATTCCCCACCTGGAAACTGCCCCTGCTGACATGTTTCGCCCTCCCAGACTTAGTTGTTGAGGAAGTCAATAGGGGAAGTTCAGTGAAAATAAGTGACATCATTGAAACTCATTTTGTTTTCTATACAAAGTCAACATGGAGGGGGGACGAGCTCCTATGGCCATAACTGGAACACTCCCAGCTAAGAGGATGATTGAACACTGGAGAGGGGGGTCTTCTTTGTTATATATATGGTACCCTAGACTTATTTAGGGTCATCTTCCTTTAAAGCGGTTGTGAAGACTGGAGGTTTTTGCACAATGTACACGAGAGCCTCGGCTGTCCTGGGTCTCTATCTCCTCATTGGTCAATAACAGCTAGAGAGCCAATGAGGAGAGAGTGGGGGCGGGGCCAAGCCACAGCTCTGTGTATTTTATGGATGTGTAGAATACGTATCGGCCTACACTTAGGAAAAAAAATGTTTTTTTTTATATATTTTTGGGGCATATTTATTATAGCAAAAAGTTAAAAAGAATGCATTTTTTTTTCAAAATTGTCGCTCTTTTTTTGTTTATAGCGCAAAAAAATAAAAACCGCAGGGGTGATCAAATACCACCAAAAGAAAGCTCTGTTTGTGGGAAAAAAAGGACATCGATTTTGTTTGGGAGCCACGTCACACGACCGCGCAATTGTCAGTTAAAGGGACGCAGTGCCGAATCGCAAAAAGTTGTCTGGTTTTAGGCCAGCAAAATGGTTCGGTCTGAAAGTGGTTAAGATAAAAAACCTTCTGCCTTTTAAACCACTTTAACTAGAACATGGATGGAGGCCTCGAGGCGATTCAGTTCGCAGTTGTAGCGCTATACAAATCATTCATTCATTCATTCATTCAGGCAGGGGGCTTCCCTGGTTGGACATCGGCTTTATATTCCTTTGACATACCGTTGCCAAGTGATCCACCTGTGTTAGCCAATGTATGTTTTTATATTTATAGTACAGTTGGATCACATGAAACTTGAGTAAAATCCTGAGCCTAGTTTGAGTATAAAAAGGTTGTGATGTCTGCCTATTGGGGGTCAATCAGTGGAAATGTCCTACCAGTGTGTGCAGTGGTGAACATTGTACCAGCCAACTACCGTATTTATCAGCGTATAACACGCACCTTTTCCCCCTTAAAATCGGGGGAAAGTCGTGGGTGCGTGTTATACGCCGATACCCCCCAAAAAAAATGTCAAAAATAGCGAGCGGCGCCGAAAAATAGCGACCGCCGCCCAAAAAACTGAACCGCCGACGTAAAAGGCCGAACCACCGCCGAAAAAGGCCGAAGCGCCGCCGAAAAAGACCGAGCCGACTGTTCAGCTCCTTCCTTGTCCCGCCTTCCTGCGCTCGCTCCCGAAACAGCAGGGAGGCGGGACTCCGAGCGGAGCCGAACAGTCGGCTCGGTTTTTTTCGGTGGCGCTTCTGCCTTTTTCGGCGGCGGTTCGGTCTTTTTCGGCGGCGCATGCGCAGACCTCTCGACAACGGTAAATTTAAACGTGGGCAGGGCAAATGACGCTGGCAATGCTGCAAATCACACTGGGCAAACTACAAATGACGCTGGCAAGCTGCAAATGACACTGGGCAAGCTACAAATGACACTGGGCAAGCTGCAAATGACGCTGGGCAAGGCTGCAAATGACGCTGGGCAAGGCTGCAAAGGACACTGGGCAAGGCTGCAAATGACGCTGGGCAAGGCTGCAAATGACGCTGGGCAAGGCTGCAAATGACGCTGGGCAGGCTGCAAATTTTTTTCCCTAAACTTCTTTCCTAAAACTTTTTTTCCTTAAAATTCCCTCCTAAACTTGGGGTGCGTGTTATACACCGATAAATACGGTATATTACTTTAAGGGTTCATTTACACTTGCTTCGGCTTCAACACACATTAAAGGCTAGCTTGCTTCCTGTCACTAAATAAAATGGTTAGCTTATAGTCCTGTTTATACCTTGCTTTTGCTTTGCTTTGCTTTGCTTCAGCTTTGCTTCAAAAATGATAACCCATGTAGTTTTAGGGGTGCTTCAAAGTGTCTTCAAAGCCTCCATAGAAGTCTATGGCAAAGCTCGCTTGAAGCCCCACCAAAGCCTCATCAAAGCCCACAAAGCCTCACCAAAGCCCCACCAAAGACTCATTGAAGCCCCATCAAAGCCTCATTGAAGCACCACTGAAGCCTCATTGAAGCACCATCAAAGCCCCTTTAAAGCCTCATTGAAGCCCCACCAAAGCCTCATTGAAGAACCAAGCAAAACCAAGGTGTAAACAGGACTGTGAGCTGATCATTTTATTTAGTGACATTAGCTTTGACTGGCATTCAGAGAGCTTTAACAAACCGTGTCCGAATCCATGTTTTGAAGCAAGTGTAAACTAGCCCTAACAAATTTAAATAATATTAAAGTGGTTCTAAAAACCTTCTGAGTGCAGCACCCCAAACACCTCAGCCTCCCCTTATACTTCCTTGAGCCTGATCTGAATCCATTGATGTGCATGGCTCTCTTGGCTCTCTCCCTCCTCATAGGGTCAGATCCAGCATTGCGAGCCATTGGCTTCTGCTGTTGTCAATCACTTTCAATGAAGAGGGAGCAGGGGTGGGGGCCGAGTCGTGCTCTGTGTGTCTATAAACACGCAGCCCAGTTTGGGAGCGAGACGGCAAGAGTGCCCACCAGGAGGATGTCATGTTTGATGAAATGCGTCAGGCCACACCTCAGCCTCCCCTTATACTTCAATGAGTTTTATCTTGATCCATTGATGTGCACAGCTCTCTTGGCTCTCTCCCTCCTCATAGGGTCAGATCCAGCATTGCGAGCCATAGGCTTCTGCTGTTGTCAATCACTTTCAATGAAGGGAGCAGGGGTGGGGGCCGAGTTATGCTCTTTGTGTCTATACACACGCAGCCCAGTTTGGGAGCGAGCCCGCAAGAGTGCCCACCAGGAGGTGTTGATGTCATGTTTGATGAAACGCGTCGGATCCAGCTCCTGCTGATGTCATTGCATGTTATTATAACAAATGCTGTACACATCATTCTCTTGTAAGTGTTCTGTACTTTTATATAAATTCATTTTTGATGGTTTTACGCTATGTCCGACTGCTTGGTAGGTTTTCATACATGTGTCTGATCTGAGAGAGACGGTGTATCCAAGTAGAAGTCCACTCCTACCAGAATCGAGGGGATTTGTAGGATCGACCCATGTAAGACACCTGATAGGTTAGGCTTCCCTATGAGATGTTTACTCACCCCAGCCTGTGTGAATAACTATCATAAGATACCTGGGTCCACGTTTTCTAGTAAACGTACCCTCCTTATCCATGGTGGTGGGATCGTCACGTTGGTGGCTGTCATGGTTTATGGATCATCACTTAGAAGTCCACTCCTATCAGAATCGAGGGGATTTGTAGAATCGACCCATGTAAAACACCTGATAGATTGGGCTTCCCTATGAGATGTTTACTCACCCCTGCCTATGTGACTCACTACCGTAAGGTATCTGGATCCACGTTTTCTGGTAACTGTACCCGCCTTATTCATGATGGTGCAATTGTCACGCTGGTGGCTGTCATGGTTAATGGATCACCACTTCAAGCACTTGAAGTTTAATATTATTGGCACATTATTGTTGGCCCTTAGTGGACATTCATGTTATGAACTTTTCATCTTCACTAATCTTTTGTGACTTTTTCGATTTCTCTTTTATTGATTTTTAACATATGCATATATGTGTTATCATCTAATGCAGTGGTCTCCAAACTGTGGCCCGGGGGCCAGATATGGCCCTTTACTTGCTTCTATCCGGCCCTCAGGACACTATTCCTCCAACTGACAATAATGATGAGGCACTATTCCTCCCACTGAAACCAATGATGGGGCACTATTCCTCCCACTGAAACCATCAATGGGGCACTATTCCTCCTATGAAGACCAATGATGGGGAATTATTACCTCCCTCTGACACCATTGATGGGGCACATTTCCTCCTACTAAGACCAATGTTGGGGCACTATTCCTCCCACTGACACCATTGATGGGGCAATGTTCCTCCTACGAAGACAAATGATGGGGCATTATTCCTCCCACTGACACCATATATGAGGCACTGTTCCTCCTAAAAAGACCAATGATGGGGCACTATTCCTCCCACTGACACCATCTATGGGGTACTACTCCCCCTACTAAGACCAATTATGGGGCACTGTTCCTCCCACTGACACCTTCTATGGGGCACTGTTCCTCCTACTATGACCAATGATGGGGCATCATTCCTCCCATTGACACCATTGATAGGGCACTGTTTCTCCTACCAAGACCAATATTGGGGCACCATTCCTCCCACTGACACCATCGATGGAGCGCTATGCCTCCTGTTAAAACCAATAACGGGACAGTTTTTACTCCCACTGATGCTGGGATTATTTCTACTCACACTGGTCAAAGTCCGGCCCCCCTGAAGCACGAAGAACAGTAAACTGGCCCTTGATGAAAAGTTTGGAGACCCCTGATCTAATGTAAGGATTGTTTAGTACAGCACTTTGGATTTTTTCCAGGTTTACACAGTTGTAGCGCACTACTCCCTTGGGAGCTGCAAAGTGTGTTCATACCTTTCTGTTAACTGGTTCCGTTCTTCCTCCCCATGCACGAATTTCACAATCAGCAGACAGTCCATGAAACTTTTATGAAACTTTATTGCTTGAACTTCAAGAGCGTTACATTGCAAGTAGAGGATATGAGTTGCCTCTAATAATCTGGTTCCTGGCTCTGTTTCCCTGTACTTTCCTTTTTATGAATCAACCAGTGCCCCTATGAATAACACTGTGGGTTATGGATATTCAAAGTCCCAGGCCTCACCACCTACCTTGACTCCTGCAATCTGCCCGGCGTCAGTTCAGGAAAGTTTCCCTCACTAGGTCTTTGAACACATAGTGAGTTGATGGATAAGCACCGCTGGGTTGCACTCTCTTTGTTCTCTCCCATCGACAGTCCATGATTGCCACAGAAGGTCTATCCCAGTTTCCTCTGTCCGCTTTGGCCCAGTACATCCCAGGCTGGGATGCCCGGTCCGCTCCTCCAGATTACATTGTGGCTGTTATTTGAACTATCCAGCGCTGGGGTCTCTGAACTCTCAGGCCTTCAAGCCCACTCCAGCTATCCAGCGCTGAGGTCTCTGAACCCCCAGGCCTTCAAGCCTGCTCCATGTTTGCTACATCTTTCCTCCTTCTCTGCTGCCGACTCCTCCTCCAGGAAGCATGTGACCCCCCAGCTTATATGCAAGTCCTGCCCATGCCAACACAAATTAATGATTGGTCCAGAGCTCTCCATACAAGCTGCCTGCCACTCCAGTCCCAAGTCCGCCTCCCTTCCAGAACATTTCCAATGGAAGGTAAAGGGGGATCTCTCTGGGTCAGAGTGTAGGTGGCCACACCCCCCTCAAGTCTGCCACTCCCCTCTCCCAAAACAAACAACCAGGCCTAAAAAATGCAAGGCACTGGCCAAATTACCTTAACACTACCTATCTAAACCTATTTAGCACCCACCTAAATGGGGTGGGCTACACAATATTTGTCAATTGTGGTGCGAGCAGCTTTTTGCACATCAATAGCATGGTAATTCTCCATATCCACCATAGCAAGGCACTATGGGGGGGGGGGGTATAGGGGGAGATCCAGGCACGCAATGGGGGAACCAAGAAGGTGAGGATCTGGGCAAAACCGTTACACAGAGCAGGTAACGATGACATATTTGTTATTTAAAAAAAATAATAATAAGGGTTTGCAACCACTTTATGGTAAGAGAGGGCCGGATCGGAAATGTACAGCAGGGGAATGATAGAGGAGGGCTGGGCATGACTGCGTGTCTATGACACACAGGGAGTCATTTTGGGGTGTGTGGCTGTAGATAGGCAGGCCAATAGCGGCAGGGGGGCGAGGCCGTATAAACAGGGGGCGTGGCCGTAGGGGTTCAGTCAGGAGAAGAAAAGACACGATGAGGCAGGTTTTTCCCACCCACCCTCCCTTATTTTAAGGCGATAATGTTGGAGGTGTTAACGTTTTTGTTATCGTTTCAGGTTTGGAAGCATTTGACGGAATGGAGAAAAGGGGTTGGCGGTGTTTTGGTTTGTTGGTCAGTGACGGCAGCAGTGATGTAGGTGGTAAGTGTGTGGGGGGCTCATCATTAGATGGCCCCTCCGGTGTGTGAGGGGCTCATCAGTAGATGGCCCCTCCGGTTTGTGGGGGGCTCATCAGTAGATGGCCCCTCCGGTTTGTGGGGGGCTCATCAGTAGATGGCCCCTCCGGTAGTACACCAAATTTATTTTGGTGATTACTCTTGTTGCACTGCGGGAAAGTGTTGTCTCCGGGCGGTACAAGTGGAGGCCAGTTGGTTTCGGTTAATATCCCGCAGTGCCCCCTGGTGTTCATATATATAGATGCAGTTAGTTTATATATATGCCGTTTTTGGTATTAGCTACGTCACTGACCAACAAATAGGGATGTAACTGATTGTTTACAGTTGTGTTATGTGTTGATAATTTATTATCAATATGGTTTATGTGTTTATGTTATTTATATATTTAAAATTGGAGTTATGTTTAATAAAAGGCCGTTGTCGGCCATTTACTCCAAAACAAGGTGTGGTCTATCATTTCAGGTTAAGTAAAGGGTATTATGGGCTGTATCAGCCTGGGGGTATTATATAGGCTACACAGGTCATGCAAACAAATAATAATAGTCTTTAGCATTATTATCACTACATATATTATCCTGCATTATGAAAAAATATCTATGATCATAGAGTTTATCGCCAGCTTTTTACAATAGACTGCTATATCAAGCAACAACAAATGTAACTCTATCCAGTGGTTATAGTCCACACGCACACTGTTACATTTGCAAAAAAAATGTTTTGACAATTACGATTCAAACCTCTGAAAAACCGAGGCATGACGCATCTCACTTTGTGTGGTTGACCTTCACATAAGCGGTACACATATATATAAATATATATATATATATATATATATATATATATATATATATATATATATAGAGGAAACCATCAGGTGAATTGTTTCATTACATAAAGATAGACTAACATCATATTGCGTAAGGATGGACTTTATAAATAAAAAAGTATTTCACATTTGTTATCTAAGGGCTGTTCATCTGCCTGATTGTTGTGCCTGGATACCTACATCATCTCTCGGGAGCTGAAAAATCTGTAAAATATTCACAGATACATCCAGATTCACTGCATGGAACTGACAGTGACAGTCCTGCTATATGATAGGCTGTATGGGTCATTGCAGTTTGTTTTCCTGAAATGCTTCAGTGCTGATGGTTATATTTCCCACACAGTCTTCTCACTGCAGCCTTTCTGCTGTTTTTTATTTTTTTTTATTTTAAGCAGTAATTGGGAGAATTGCATCAAATAAAAATGATTTCAAGACGTTGAACTAGATGGACTTGTGTCTTTTTACAACCAGATTAACTATCAATCCTGCAATATAAGGATTTTATTTCAATTTTTATTTTCAGAAAAATGAATCAGTCTTTATAAAAATGAAATGTATCCATTCACTAGAGGCCAGTGACATCACTGAGAATGCAGCCTATCCATTCACTAGAGACCAGTGACATCACTGAGAATGCAGCCTATCCATTCACTAGAGACCAGTGACATCACTGAGAATGTAGCCTATACATTCACTAGAGACCTGTGACATCACTGAGAATGCAGCCTATCCATTCACTAGAGACCGGTGATATCACTGAGAATGCAGCCTATCCATTCACTAGAGACCAGTGACATCACTGAGAATGCAGCCTATCCATTCACTAGAGACCAGTGACATCACTGAGAATGTAGCCTATCCATTCACTAGAGACCGGTGACATCACTGAGAATACAGCCTATCCATTCACTAAAGACCAGTGACATCACTGAGAATGCAGCCTATCCATTCACTAGAGACCTGTGACATCACTGAGAATGCAGCCTAAGCATTCACTAGAGACCAGTGACATCACTGAGAATGCAACCTATCCATTCACTAGAGACCAGTGACATCACTGAGAATGCAGCCTATCCATTCACTAGAGACCGGTGACATCACTGAGAATGCAGCCTATCCATTCACTAGAGACATTCACTAGAGACCGTGACATCACTGAGAATGCAGCCTATTCATTCACTAGAGACCGGTGACATCACTGAGAATGCAGCCTATGCATTCACTAGAGACCAGGGACATCACTGAGAATGCAGCCTATCCATTCACTAGAGACCGGGGACATCACTGATAATGCAGCCTATGA
Organism: Lithobates sylvaticus; assembly: GCA_028564925.1. NCBI lineage: Eukaryota > Metazoa > Chordata > Amphibia > Anura > Ranidae > Lithobates > Lithobates sylvaticus. Next base: position 21,021,107 of record CM053027.1, read on the forward strand.
ATTCATTATAGACCGGTGACATCACTGAGAATGCAGCCTATCCATTCATTAGAGACCAGTGACATCACTGAGAATGCAGCCTATCCATTCACTAGAGACCGGTGACATCACTGAGAATGCAGCCTATCTATCACTAGAGAATCACTGCAGAATCCATTCACTAGAGAACCGGTGACATCACTGAGAATGCAGCCTATCCATTCACTAGAGACCTATCCATTCATCCATCACTGAGAATGCAGCCTATCCATTCACTAGAGACCGGTGACATCACTGAGAATGCAGCCTATCCATTCACTAGAGACCAGTGACATCACTGAGAATGCAGCCTATCCATTCACTAGAGACCTGTGACATCACTGAGAATGCAGCCTATCCATTCACTAGAGAATGGTGACATCACTGAGAATGCAGCCTATCCATTTCACTAGAGACCAGTGACATCACTGAGAATGCAGCCTATCCATTCACTGAGAATGCAGCCTATCACATTCACTAGAGACCGGTCTACCATTCACTAGAGAATGGTGACATCACTGAGAATGACAGCCTATCCATTCACTAGAGACCGGTGACATCACTGAGACCAGTGACATCACTGAGAATGCATGCTATCCATTCACTAGAGACCGGTGACATCACTGAGAATGCAGCTATCCATTCACTGATAATGCAGCCTATGAATTCATTCACTGAGAATGCAGCCTATGAATTCATTATAGACCGGTGACATCACTGAGAATGCAGCCTATCCATTCATTAGAGACCAGTGACATCACTGAGAATGCAGCCTATCCATTCACTAGAGACCGGTGACATCACTGAGAATGCAGCCTATCCATTCACTAGAGAATGGTGACATCACTGAGAATGCAGCCTATCCATTCACTAGAGACCAGTGACATCACTGAGAATGCAGCCTATCCATTCACTAGAGACTGTGTAGCTCTCTATGAAACAGCTCTCAGAGGGTCTCAGATCTGGCCTTTCCCCTTTTTCCCTAGCTTAAACACTGTTCAAAGAAGTTTAGCATAGGAAAGGGTGTCCTCCTGTTACTGTGCAAGATTTTCCCATACAGTATCCCATACCACCCAAACTCCTCTCCTGTCACAAGTTCTACAAGCAATAAATCATAAAAAAGACATCCCCTAGACCAGCGATGGCGAACCCATGTCACGTGTGCCACAGCTGGCACACAGAGCCCCCTCTGTGGGAATGCGAGGAAGCAGAGCGCACACTGACCAAGATTGGTATCCCGTGAAAGACGGTATCCCCTGCAGCACTTATGCATGCGTCGGTTTTAGGCAAAACAAGCCGAGCAAAGAGCTGCTGCAGACGAACACAGCTAAACTAAATTAACCTCTTACATAACGAGTGGTCGGTGGGGTATAAGCTGGATCATAGAGACACGGCAAAACATAGGCTGGAATTTAGGGGACAACAACAAGCTGTATCAGTGAGACGCAGGCTGCATCGGAAGGGACAGTGGGACACAAGCTGGATGACAGCAGGATACAGGCTTAATCATAGTGGGACGCAGGCTGGATTAACCCCTTGCATTCCAAATAATCAGTGCTTATGCCCGGGGATTTCACAGCGGGTGTAGCATGAAAATGGGGGATCTGTCAGTGGGGGGGGGGGGGGCAGAAATGAGTGGTTAGAGGAGTGAGGGTCTATCAGTGGAGTGCAGGGGTCATTAGTTGAGGGGTGGGGATCTATTAGAGGTGGGGTTCTGTTGGTGGGGAGTGTGTGTGGGGGGGACAGTAGTTGGGGGTGGGATCTGGTAGTGGTGGAGTGGATGTTAGTTTGTGGGGTGAGAGTCTGTCTGTGGGGAGTGATGGGGCAGTAGTTGGGGTGGTGGTGGTCTGTCAGTGGGGAGTGGTGGGGCGGTAGTTTTTTGTGGGGTGGGATCTGGTAGTGGGGGGTAGGTGTTATTTTTTTGGGCGAGGGTCTGTCAGTGGGGAGTGGTGGGGCAGTAGTTGGGGTGGTGGGGGTCTGTCAGTGGGGAGTGGTGGGGCAGTAGTTTGTGGGGTGGAATCTGGTAGTGGGGGGGTAGGTGTTAGTTTTAGGGGTGAAGGTCTGTCAGTGGGGAGTGGTGGGGCATCCTCCATTGAACTACCTTTCCAACAGGGCTCTGGGGGCAGGGGTGACGTGGCTAGGGTGTGCGTGGATTAGACGATGTGGATCCCACTCGGCTTTGGTGTATTCAGGTTTAATTGCAGTCTTGGCACTAGGAAATAAATAAGTTTTTTTTTGGGTTGCAGTTTGGGCACACAGGCTCAAAAAGGTTTGCCATCACTGCCGTGGACTGTTTCTTGGAGCCAGAGTGAGTGGAAAGTTGTTTGGGTGATTGGTGGCATCTGCACTGTTTGAGGAAGAACAAGTTAAAATCAGTGGCTCCTTTAGGGGGTAGCGCTACAAAGGGGTTCATTTCAGTACTCTCTGGGATGCCCTGCTCTGTGGTCAAAAATCTACTCTGTGAAGATAGTTAAAAAGCATACAGATTCCCTGACATGTTCCACTCAACATCATGAGTATGGGGCACATTGTTTCACACATGGCAGAGTGTTAAATTGACTCAAAAGTACTCATGCAGGCAACGGATGTTATAAACAACAGTCAGTGCTGGTGTATACAGTAGAAGTGGCCACTACACTTTGACCTATAACTACTAGCAGTAGAGAGGCTCCCACCAACCAGCTGGATAGATGCAGCAGCATGAAACCCTGGCGAATGACACAGGCTCACCTGAGGTGTGGAGTCTAAGCACTAACCAGTGTTTACCAGGGCTCCTGATAGTGGAGACTGATTTTGCTGCGTGTTAGTACCAGGTCGCTGTCCTCAGGTTCACCCCACCACGAGGTGAACAAGCCAGGGTTCCAGTAGCAGATATAACAGGTAGGGATCAAGTAGAAACATAATCAGTAAACAAGCCAAAGGTCAGTAACAAGAATTTAAGGAGGCCTAGTGTGCATCAACACAGCCTATACCCCTGAGAGAAGCTTAAACAGATAGACATAGAAAATGTATGCATATAAACAAAAGTAAGTTTTATTAGGGCGATGGGCCCAAAACAGGTTAGATAAATGAAAATACAAGTTTGCATAGATTCAAAATATACATGAAACAGCAAATGACCATAAACATGTACATATAATGCAGTATTTGCACAACAACTTGCAATAATATCAGGGTCTTTCAGGAAAATGCCAACATGTTTCGGACGGGCGTCCTTTCTCAAGGCAATTACAATTCCTGTCTGTGCACAGTGTTACTGTATAAAACAGAGTAGAGGCATTAGTATACAGCGTGTATTATTAACAAAATAAAGAGCTTGTTGTTTGCCGTTGAATGGTCATGGTACTCACTTGCAAAACATTGGGGGGGGGCCAAAATTGCCCGGTGGTCTTGGGGTACAGAGGTATGGTCTTGAGGTGGTCACAGAATATGTTTGATCTATGCTATTAAAAGCAAGGGGCTGCTGGGCGCTCGATTGGCTGCAAGATCTCAAGCCAGGCACCGTGAGGTTGCTGTGGCTATGTATACCTGGGCCAAAGTAGGTAGAAGGCTGGGGGATGGATAGAGTAAATGGGATAGTATTAGACTCAGTTACAGGTCTAAAGAGTATGTAATTTATAGATCGTGAGGTCTAAAGAGTAATTTACCTTGTAAGCAGAGGTCCTGTATAAAGGTACATCAGAGCGCTGGCAGGGAAGTGATGTGACTGAACCCGCCATTGCTCAGATTTAAATAGGGTTGATGAGTGCTGACAGCTGGGCGCGCCGTCACATGTGATCGGCACGCTCAGCTGGGGAATAATGATCAGGGCCAGGTAGGGGGATAATGGCACAGAGGCCGTATGTATTCCCCAAGAGATCTCTGAGGCGGCGGCGCCGCACGCCGTCCCGCCCTGGGGGGGCGGGGCGGCGTACGGCGTCGTAGCGTCACCGACGTGGGCAGACTGTCCCCTCCCGCTTGCTGGAGCGCAAGCGGGGGGCGCAAGGAGGAAGCATACGCCTCAAGGGGATAAAAGGTGCGCACGCGCAGAACAAAGTCCGCGCATGTGCACTGTCTTACCCGCGCCGGGCAGCCGGATCTCGAGTCCATGCAAAGGAGCCAGATTAGGATTAAAGAGTATTAAGGTGGTGCATCCGTGCGATTGGGTTAAGCAACGGAATATCAATGTGTTGCAAGTAGGTCCAGACAACAAGTGAACGGACTATACACCCCCTATCGGAGAAAGATGAATAGTACATTAGCATGACAAATACACTGATATTCGAGTATATTTTTATACAGTGAGAGAAGTAAACATATACTTAATCAGTTTAGATAACAATATAGTAGACAACACAGACAGTGAAAAAAAGGGCTGTCATGTGTATAGACATATACTTAATCAATTTAGATAGCAATATAGTAGACACCACAGATAGTAAAACTGAAAAAGCTGTCGTGTAGGCGCATGCTTCCTCCTTGCGCCCCCCGCTTGCGCTCCAGCGAGCGGGGAGGGGACAGTCTGCCCGCGTCGGTGACGCTACGACGCCGTACGCCACCCCGCCCCCCCAAGGGGATAAAAGGTGCGCACGCGCAGAACAAAGTCCGCGCATGCACATTGGCACATCTTAACCACAGACCATTCTCTGTCCCCCTTTGTTCCTATACACCCATTACTCACCTACAGACGAGCCCCCTCTCTCCGTGATAAGCTAATTAGAAGCGAATATATTGCAGCTGACTACCTGCATAAACAGACAAAAGGCACCTTCCCATGTGGGAAATGCAAATACTGTAGATACCTATCCAAATCCAACAGATCCAACATTTTACCCAATGGACAACACTTCTTCCCCCAACATTTTGTTAACTGCCGCTCGATCGGCATTGTATACTTACTCGAATGCGGGTGTTTTTATGTTGGAAAAACCAAACTACCTTTTTGGAAACGTATTTATCGGCATACTCTCAGTATCAATCATAAAGACCCCGATCTCCCCTTAGGGCGACACTGTGCAATTGTCCACCAAGACTCAACCCCCCAAATTGTATTTAAAGCACTCGACCATATTCCCCCACCCAATCGAGGTGGTGACTATAATAAAGCCCTGCTCCAAAGTGAGCTTAGATGGATATTCCACCTCAATGCCACATCTCCCCCCGGCCTCAACGAGGCATTCAACTTCAAGCCCTATCTTGAAGGCTTTGAATCAGGGGTATGTGAACTTGACCTCTAATCCCCTTGGAGTTACATTGGGTTTTACCCAATATCCCAATTCTTGGGCTTTACTTTGTCTTCCACCTAACCTATATTACTCCACTCTACACGACAGCTTTTTCAGTTTTACTATCTGTGGTGTCTACTATATTGCTATCTAAATTGATTAAGTATATGTCTATACACATGACAGCCCTTTTTTTCACTGTCTGTGTTGTCTACTATATTGTTATCTAAACTGATTAAGTATATGTTTACTTCTCTCACTGTATAAAAATATACTCGAATATCAGTGTATTTGTCATGCTAATGTACTATTCATCTTTCTCCGATAGGGGGTGTATAGTCCGTTCACTTGTTGTCTGGACCTACTTGCAACACATTGATATTCCGTTGCTTAACCCAATCACACGGATGCACCACCTTAATACTCTTTAATCCTAATCTGGCTCCTTTGCATGGACTCGAGATCCGGCTGCCCGGCGCGGGTAAGACAGTGCGCATGCGCGGACTTTGTTCTGCGCGTGCGCACCTTTTATCCCCTTGAGGCGCATGCTTCCTCCTTGCGCCCCCCGCTTGCGCTCCAGCAAGCGGGAGGGGACAGTCTGCCCGCGTCGGTGACGCTACGACGCCGTACGCCGCCCCGCCCCCCCAGGGCGGGACGGCGTGCGGCGCCGCCGCCTCAGAGATCTCTTGGGGAATACATACGGCCTCTGTGCCATTATCCCCCTACCTGGCCCTGATCATTATTCCCCAGCTGAGCGTGCCGATCACATGTGACGGCGCGCCCAGCTGTCAGCACTCATCAACCCTATTTAAATCTGAGCAATGGCGGGTTCAGTCACATCACTTCCCTGCCGGCGCTCTGATGTACCTTTATACAGGACCTCTGCTTACAAGGTAAATTACTCTTTAGACCTCACGATCTATAAATTACACACTCTTTAGACCTGTAACTGAGTCTAATACTATCCCATTTACTCTATCCATCCCCCAGCCTTCTACCTACTTTGGCCCAGGTATACACCTCATGGTGCCTGGCTTGAGATCTTGCAGCCAATCGAGTGCCCAGCAGCCCCTTGCTTTTAATAGCATAGATCAAACATATTCTGTGACCACCTCAAGACCATACCTCTGTACCCCAAGACCACCGGGCAATTTTGCCCCCCCCCCCAATGTTTTGCAAGTGAGTACCATGACCATTCAACGGCAAACAACAAGCTCTTTATTTTGTTAATAATACACGCTGTATACTAATGCCTCTACTCTGTTTTATACAGTAACACTGTGCACAGACAGGAATTGTAATTGCCTTGAGAAAGGACGCCCGTCCGAAACATGTCAGCATTTTCCTGAAAGACCCTGATATTATTGCAAGTTGTTGTGCAAATACTGCATTATATGTACATGTTTATGGTCATTTGCTGTTTCATGTATATTTTGAATCTATGCAAACTTGTATTTTCATTTATCTAACCTGTTTTGGGCCCATCGCCCTAATAAAACTTACTTTTGTTTATATGCATACATTTTCTATGTCTATCTGTTTAAGCTTCTCTCAGGGGTATAGGCTGTGTTGATGCACACTAGGCCTCCTTAAATTCATGTTCTTCATATCTGAGAAGCGATAGACTCCACTTTCTACCAATTACTTGCCCAACTATTTTCTCTTAAGGTCAGTAACAAGTGGTCACAGGTTGGGGTGAAGCATAAGCAACGTCAAGGAACAAGCCAGATTCAGTAATGAGCGGTAGTGGAGATCCTGACAGCAGCAGGAGTGACAAGAGCAAGATATTGCCTGCACAATAATCTGGCAAACAGGAAGTGCAAAGCCATGGCTTGAGTGGAAGGTAATGGGAGGAGCAGGGAGTTCAGGGTTCAGCAGAAACAAGGCAGGAATGTCCAAGGGATCAGACAGTGTGCTCTCCAGCATCCCAAGTGGCTCAGCAAGAAGAGACATTGCCAGACACAGCAGAGGTTACAGGTTCAGACCTAGGTCTTGACAATTACACTCAACTTGGGTTAATGTTCTCTATCCTGAGGGGATCCTCATCTTTGTGGTGAGCTGCAGAAAACTGGCCAATTGGACTCAAGTAATGACTTTGTCCACAATGTGATAACTTGTGACAATCCATGTCCAGCACCCCTCTTGGACCTTAAGAAAAGGAACCTTTGTGTCGTGGAAATTCAGTATATTTGCTCTTTGTACTTGAACTTTTGCATTGATGACTTCAGTAAAGGATTAAAGCAAAAAAACAAAAATCTGACAGAGGTTCTGACCTTTCCACATTGTATCAAATGAAAAGACGAATGTTTTTGCTTTTATGTACATGTTAGTGGTATTTTTTTTTAACACAACACTATTTGTTTTATTTTTTATTTGATAGGAATACAATGTTTGCCATTTTTTTGTAACGTCTCACAAAGCAGACTTCCTCTGAATCCTGTTCATGTGGAGGGATTAAAATAGGACAGTAATTGTTATATTTGTAGTTTGGAACAGATGGCAATTGAGGACCCAAACACAGCTCTGGGATATTGGCTTTGGATAGAAGATTTCCTGCTGTTCATTTCAGACTCTACTTAAAAGTATTTATTGTACACTTTCTGCATCCCTGCTGTCATCTAACATATCAGCCCGTAATTATAAACATATATACAAAAGAAGCAGGGATACTGTAAGATGCCACCATGTCTTATGCCTCAAGAGAATTAAAGTCCAGTCCAGGCTCTACGACACCTCTGCCCTGACCCCCAACCCCCCAAAGCCCTCCTCATCCAGCTAGCACCTAATATTTAAAAATCCTTTTATACAAGCCTTAAAGCTCAACTCTAGGCTCCATAGGTGTGCTCAGCCTATTGCATTGTGGGTTGTCATATTCTTCTTTCTCTCTACTAGAAGGAACAGATATCCTTTGGTAGCACAAGGGGCCCTGAACTTTCAACCCTACGGAAGAGCAGTATATAAAGGGAGAAGTTGTAGCCCCCAAGAGCAGTATAGCAGAAAGACCAACAAAGTGAAAAAAAGCTGGTACAAGTGGAAAGTTGAATACGGACATAGTAAGTAATTATCTCAGACCCTTTCAGTGAATGATATATATATTTGTTTGTTTCATTTTTTTTATATGTTTTGCATTTTTGTTTTTTTGTTTCGTTTTTGGTATTTCGTTTTTTTATTTTTACATTTTATTTAATTTTGGTTTTGGTTTTGTGATAGTTTTTGATATGGGACTTAGCTATGAAAATTTGTTTTGTAAGGTGGCTATGTAATATGTGATAGCCCTGTCCATAAATGGAGACCAGTGATCTTTGTATGGGACCATCCCCCATACCAAGTGGATAGTGAAGCTGTTGGCATACCAGGAAAGCAGTGGTATATTCTGTGATGTTTGTAAGTAAAATTAGGTAAAACCATTGTATTTGTCATCCATACTTTTTAGATATTGTAGTATTGGGAATTTTCTTTGATATTTCAGAGTGGCATCTCTATATCGCTGAGGAAGAGAGTGTTTAACTGAAATATTGAAACGTGTTGGATGTATGATGCACTAAAACAATAAATCTGGGGTATATCAAAGCTCCATAATCTATGTGATCGGAGGAAGTAGGACTTCAATTTTGTTTGGGTACAGCATTGTACGACCACGCAATTGTCAGTTAAAGCGACGCAGTGCCATATCGCAAATAATGGCCTGGTCAGGAAATGGGTAAATCCTTCCGGGGGGTGAAGTGGTTAAACCCATGAAATTAAAATAAAGTGTTCCAGATGAGAGGCCAATAATTACAATCTCCTTAGGAGTATTCAGGCAGTACTTGTCCTATTTAAACCTCAGATATCAAGGTTGGTCTAGTTTTCCTTTGTTATTGATGTGTGTTGTGTCAGCATGTCAAGATCAATAGCTCTCTCTAAGACCCTCACTAAGTTGTTTGAAGTCAAACATTCAACTATAAGAAAAATAATCTACAAGTGTTGTAGATTTCAAGGGTATGCTAATTTGTTCAGGCCGGCCCAGAAAATTCAGCCAAAGAGCTGACTGTTTAATCCCAAAATTAGTCTCTAAGAACACCAAAATTTCATCCTGAGATCTGCAGGTCATTCTTGCAACAGTTGATGTCCAAGTGCATGTATTTACAATCAGAAAGAGAGTACCAATTTAACCTATATGGGGGATGTTCCAGGAAAAAACGAAGACTACAGTTTGTCAGCAAACAGACAAAGATTAGGCCTTCTGGATGTGCTGTGAACTGGTGAATCAAAACTAGAGTTGTTTGGCCACAGTAAAAGTAGGCATAGTTGGCACAAACTGAAGACAGCATTCAAAAGAATCATGCACCAACTGTGAGGTATGGTGGTGGAAATACTTTGTTTTGAGGTTACTATACTTCTTTAAGGCCCAGGCAGCTCACAGTCATCAAGTCAATTATACATTCTGCAACTTAAAGTGTGCTTAATGAGGATGTGGGGCCATCTGTTTAAAAGTTGAAGCAAAAATATATCTTTCAACACAATTATGAGCCAAAGCACACTAGTAAATACACCAAGAAATTGCTAAAAAATAAAAAAAGATTAGAAGGGTTAAGGACTGGCCAAGTGGTCATTATACATATCTTCAAAATTCTATTATGTATTTTTCATGTGTAGGGATATGCTGCTCTCTACTGTTAGCTGCTAATATCACAATGTAATGTATAATTATGTATTAGCACTTCCTGTCCCTGGGAGGCTGGCTTGGAAAACCCCCAAAGGAAGAAGTGGAGAGAGAGAGAGAAAGTCACAGAAACATTTTTTTGCTTCAATCTAGGTCAGTATTATCTCAGGGAATGCCTGAACGATTAATTTAGTCAGCCAATTAGATCACCTCACAGTGCCTCCAATGTAAGAAAAAAATAACTGACTTAATTAACTAATTTGAGTTCATTTTAGCCAAGCAAAATTCTTAAAAAAAAAAAAGATTGATGTAAGTACAGACTGAGTAATCAAAAAAAAATATTTACTATAATAAGTCACATACAAACACCATAAATAATAGCCTGGTTGTGATATACTGTACATAGACACTAAGAAAATTGTGTAAAAGTTCCAAAATTTTCTATACAGGGCAATCTTAGAAGAAAATCTGTTAGAGTCTGCAAAAAACTGGAGACCGGGACGTGGGTTTACCTTCCAGCAGGACAACGACCCTAAACATACAGCCAGAGCTACAATGGAATGGCTTAGATCAAAGCATAGTCATGTGTTAGAACGGCCCAGTTCAGACCTAAATCCAATTGAGAATCTGTGGCAAAACTTCAAAATTGCTGTTTACAGATGCTCATCATCCAATCTGACAGAGCTTGAGCTATTTTGCAAAGAAGAATGGGCAAAAATATCTCTCTCTAGATGTGCAAAGCTGGTAGAGACATCCCCAAAAAGACTTGCAGCTGTAATTGCAGTGGGAAAGTGGTTCTACAAAGTATTGACTCAGGGGGGCTGAATACAAATGCACGCCAGACTTTTCACATATTTATTTTAAAAAAAAAATTGAAAACCATTTATTATTTTCTTTCCACTTCACAATTATGTGCCACTTTGTGTTGTTCTATCACATAAAATCCCAATAAAATCCATTAACCTTTTTTGGTTGTAACATGACAAAATGTGGGAAATTTCAAGGGGCATGAATACTTTCTCAAGGCACTGTATGCTGTAGCTATGTGTCATGGCTTCAGTGAGGTGTCAGATGATGGGATGTCTCAAATGATATGTGTGTATCTCAGATGGTCTGATTCTGACCTGTGATTTAGGTGATCTCCCTTCCTGTCTAAATGACTTGTCATATATTCAATTTCAAACAATAAATTCAAAAATCCCACCCAGAGGGTGTAATCTTACTTCTCATTGGTGGACAGGATAATCATCAACTATGTGTTTATTCAAGCATTACCTCCCTTGGCCACAGGGTGGCATCCTGAGATAAGAAATTACTATATTGAGTTTACTTGTAGACCACCGGTGAATAATCCTGAAATGTGATTTCTGTACAGTTTTATGTCAGTTTCTCTAAAATATGAGGAACGCCTTGGGGAGTCTGGGACAGCAGCAAATACATGGTATATTTTAAGATAGAATTTCATATATAACAATTAAAATAATACTTATACACATACAGGGCAAGGAAGAAAAAAAATTGTATACTAAACTACTATAACACACATGCATGTATGTTTCCAACAATGGGGATTACACATAAGCAACCGGTATTATTATTCAGAAATCCCTTTTCTGGCAATGGGATATTGTGTCAGCATAAAATCTTTTAGAGATACCTTACAAGATTGTGTTATGATTTAAAATCATATACTTATAAATATGTCCAATGATTTGGAACGATGGGAAGTGGAGGTACCAGACATACAGGGAGAGGACTGGGACAATATGTGGGAACGACCATTTCAGAATCTAGTGGCAGCAAGGGATAGGCTTATCCAGTTTAAATTCTTGCATAGAATATACTATACCCCTGCCAGACTGGCCACAATATACCCATCCGTTTCATCAGAGTGCTGGCGGTGCTCTGCCGCCCCGACGGACGCACATCATGTGTTCTGGAGCTGTCCCCAAATCCACCAGTTCTGGTCTGGGGGCACCTCCTGCATAACGGAGGTGATGCAAGTTCCGGTACCCTTAACAGTCGAGGTGTGCCTCCTGGGGTTGGTAGACGAGGTAGTCCCATCAAGGGCACACAAAACCTTTTGGAAAGGTTTGGTGAACGCAATGCTCCCGCACTACAAAGCAACGTATAGGGCTAGAGAGTGCAATAAAAAATTTGAAAAAGTATGGAGAGCATGGTATGAGTCTGATCAAACAGTGTGATAGGATAATCTTAAGCTGGAATGTTGGGAGGGTCTGATATGTAGCCAACATGTATTCTACACTGGGTGAAGAGTAAACGACAAATGCTTTGGGTGATTAGTGAAGTGGAATGGCTTTCATCCCACAAATAATATTATTTTCATTGGGGGGGAAGGGAACTGAGTACGGGTAGGGGGGGAGGTTACACTTGCTGCAGCTGTCGGTTGATGGCATTGTTAATGTTGTTAGATTACCGGTCATGTTGTCTGATTGTTTAGCTTGGTGTTGTGCCAAGTTGTGTATGTGTTGTATGTCAAAAATTTTCAATAAAAAGAATTTACAAAAAAAATAAAAATATGTCCAATGACACTTATAGTGGTTTTGTCCATAACAAGACTTTATAACCCATTGGCTTGTAAGATATATATACAGTATATATACAGTGTATATGTCCTGGTAAGTGAGTGTGCGATTTAAAATGGTTGTATAGTCAAAATTGTAACTTTTACCTACAGGTAAGCCTATAATAAGGCTTACCTGTAGGTAATAAAAATATCTCCTAAACCGTTCAGGTTTAGGAGATATTTTTATTACCTACAGGTAAGCCTTATTATATATATATAATATATATTCCCCCTGCAATGGCTGAAAGCCCGGCAGACGACGGACCTTGCCGGAAAGAAATCTCCCACGCACAGGCTCGGGAGTGACAACAGCATGGCTCCAGCCACTCATAGCGCTGGAGCCGTGATACCCGGAAAAGACACGCCGAGGCAACATGTCAGCCACCTTGGCGTGGAGCAGATGAGATACCGACGCCTCGTTCTAAGGTAAGTATTTCATAATGAGCTAGTATGCCTTTTGCCTTACAGGTGTATAAAAAAAAGAAAACATTTTTTTGGGGGTATACAACCGCTTTAAAATAAAAGGAACGTGATACAAAACGTAGTGACTGCATGTGAATGAGTTGTTCAAAAAATAAAATGAATTTGCTAGCGAGATGTGGAATAGACTTGCCTGAAGAGATGCGTTTTGTGGAAGTGTGTAAAAGTAGACAGAGTTGGGAATAGCCTACAGGTTGGGGTAGGGAGTTTCAGAGGATGAAGGAGGTTCTGGAGAAGTCCTGGAGGCGAACATGGGTGGAGCTCACAAGGTAGCTAGACAGCAAGGTTTTGGGAGGAATAAAGTGGACAGTTTGGTTAAAATCATGGGATGTGGTTGGGCATGTATCTGGTGGTAATGTCATAGATGGCTTTGTAAGTTATTGTTAACACGTCAAATTTTATTTGATGGGTGGGTGGAAGCCAGTGAAGGGATTGGCAGAGAAGGGTGGCAAACATTGAGCAGTTGATAAGGTGGACGAGTCTGGCAGCAGCTTTCATGATAGACTCAAGGGGGGATAACTTGGGTAGAGTAGACCAATGAGAAAGGAGTCAAGGTGAGTGATAATAAGAGAGTAAATTAGGAGCTTGTAGGTATCATTGGTTAAGGGCGGAGCGGCGCGCTGACGCCATCTTTGTCTTGTTATCGGATACTCTAGGAAGGACGGGTCTGTGTTTAGTGCGTCCGGCCGGCGCGCTACACTTAAGGCTTGGATTCATCTTTTTTCATGTAAGTGCAACCAGTATATATGTTTTAAATAAAGTCTTGGGTTTTACACTATTCGAGCCCCTTATCTCTTTTATGTACTGACACATATCCATGAGTGGTGATCCATGAGAGTTGGACTAAAGGAGTGTGGAGTGGCTTACCAAAGCTGTGGACATCTGCTGCATCTCCAAGGAGTTTAACCACTTCAGCCCCGGACCAATTGGCAGCCAAAGGACCAGGCCCCTTTTTGCGATTCGGCACTGCGTTGCTTTAACTGACAATTGCGCGGTCGTGCGATGTGGCTCCAAAACAAAATTGGCGTCCTTTTTTTCCCACAACTAGAGCTTTCTTTTGGTGGTATTTGATCGCCCCTGCGGTTTTTATTTTTTGCGCTATAAACAAAAATAGAGCGACAATTTTGAAAAAAATGCAATATTTTTTGCTTTTTGCTATAATAAATATACCCAAAAAATATATAAAAAAAACATTTTTTTTCCTCAGTTTCGGCCGATACGTATTCTTCTAGATATTTTTGGTAAAAAAAATTGCAATTAGCGATTATTGATTGGTTTGCGCAAAAGTTATAGCGTTTACAAAATAGGGGATAGTTTTATAGCATTTTTATTAATAATTTTTTTTTTTACTAGTAATGTCGGCGATCAGCGATTTTTATTGTGACTGCGACATTATGGCGGACACATCGGACATTTTTGACACATTTTTGGAACCATTGTCATTTATACAGCAATCAATGCTATTTAAATGCATTGATTCCTGTATAAATGACAGTTGTAGTGAAGGGGTTAACCACTAGGGGGAGGGGAGGGGTTATGGGCTGTGACGTGTGTGTTTTTTTTTACATTAGGGGGCGGGGCTGACGTCTGACGTCATTGATCGGCTTTCCCGATGATTGGGAACAGCCAATCAATGACAGGCAGAGTAGGAAGCGCGGGGAGAGGTTTGTTTACACATACCTCTCCCCGTTCAGCTCCGTGACCCGATCGCGGGACACCAGTGGCGATCAGGTCCGCTGGTCCCACGGCCGGGTCACGGAGCTCCCGACCGGGCCGCGAGCGCGCCGCTGGCGGCGCGCACGCGACCCATGGGCAGGCATTTAAAGGATCCCGTACAGGTACGGGATTTTACCTGCCCGTGCCATTCTGCACACGTATATGTGCATGAGGCGGTCGGGAAGCGGTTAAAGGAGGGTTATCTCTATGCAGGCTGATTATGACACTCTGTGATGGGGTGTCATATGCATTTGGTAAGAAGTAAATCTCAACTTTTTCCCTTGGTGGTGGATCACTTGCTGTTGATTTGAAGATTTCTTTGGATAGATGGACTGATTTATTCATCATATATTGCACGGGTGGAATTATTTTTGAAGACACATTCAAGGATTTGGATTTGTTCTGTTGGACTTTCACCAGTTATTCTTTTACTGTTCACCTATTTTTTATATTCTTTTCTGTATCAATTTTATATGGTTCAATCACTGTTCATATAATTCACTGATTTGTGGGGTTATATTATATTTTATTATATACCCATTCATTTGTTTATAGGATCCAATTGTGGTCCTTCTATTTTATTTTGTGTTGTCTATACACATAGGTTTTAGGCTCACTTTTTGTACATTTCTGACTATAGCTGAGGCACGGTCAACCAATCACGTGGATACTAAAAAAATCTTTGGTTTAAGCGCTACTCTTTCTATTTCCTATCATTGGTTAAAGTGGAAGTAAACCCCCTTATTGTTTTCAGCCAAGGAAGCTGCCATCTTTGCCTCTGTTTAATCTTCAACTGCCACAGTGCTGCACATGTGATCCGTTATGACACCAGCCATTGGATGGTTTGACTGTTTGGTTGAGAGCACAGCCAATGTGCAGTTAGCATTCCCGTCATGCCTTTTTTTTTTTTAAACTGTTAAATCGATGGGTTTACTTCCGCTTTAAGAAAGGTGTGTTTTTGGAAAGTGTTATGGAGGAGAAGGCGGCAAGATTTGGACAGTGATTGGATGCGGGGCTGAAAGGACAGGTCAGAGTCAAGGGTGAGAGCTAAAACTCTTGTTTGAAGGAAGGAAAGCAAAGGTGTGCTATCATTCTCAATGAAAAAGTCTATGGAGATATGGGGGGGGGGGGGGGGGCAGAAAGTTTTATGGGCACAAATTCTAAAATATTGAATTTTAGGAGGTGGTTGACATCCTTACTGATAAGTCTGTTGTGATGCCCAAGAAGACAGACTTATACCCATTTGGGGTGATTGTAAAAAAAAAACAATCTATGTTAGGGCTCCTATGCTCTCCAGCTGTTCATTACTGGTTTCAGGTCAGTTGTTTTGAACTAATCACACGTACTTTCATTTACTTTCTAAACCCACTCCGTGCATCTCATTTCCCTACCAAACACATCACTGCAGAATTATAATTTCCTCATAGTTTCAACCTCGCTGGCTTCCATGTGAAGGAGACGTGACAAGATCATCAAACGGTAATGAAATTTTGCTGCTCTAGGCTGTGACATAATGTTGCCTCTCGCCTCGTAGTTCCCCAACTTTTTGAAAGATGCCTGGCAATGATCTAGCAATTTTTTTTTTCCCGAGGATTCTGGGTAAATGTGTACCTGCAGCATTATGCCGCTGACAGCCTGTTTAATTCAGCCTTTTCCACACAGTTTAAGCCCCGCTAGAAAACACATCAATCACAGAAAGTTAAACACTAAACGTACAGCCTTGATGTTAATGTTTCTGTAAAAGTTCTGCTAAATGCCTCGGGCCTATTTTTCGCGAAATGCTTTACATGGAGAGGCGTTGTGCGCGGCCCTGACCTATCATGTTCAGATTTACTGACAACGCTCTTCCGCCGATGATGAAACGAGGCACTCGCAGGCAGAGATGTTATGGCCCTTTGCTTATTTTAATATTGTACATATAAATCCTAACGTTGTCACGGTGGGTCATCGGTAATGTTGGCAAGGTTTTGCAAGTGCAGAGGGGAAAATGATTCAACGCGACAGTGTAAGACAATGGTGATGTAAGCGACTGCACCCTGAATGCGGCTGGTACTCATTGGGAATGCAGGATTGATCTGTAGCCAGTGTGTTCTTTTATTACAAAATGTTGATATCATTTTGTGGGCAATGTGTGCTGACCTTCCTACAAGAGTATTCAAGGTGGCTAAAATTAACTTGGTAAGGCTGCTCTGAGGCTAGGAGGACCATAAAGTAGATTAAGTGTGTCAGCAACAAAAGGGTTAATGTTTAGGACTTTGACAGGTGGTAGCACGGTTGATAAATTGGCAAAAGAGAAGTATGTGCATTAGAGACAGATGTACGTGTAGGCAAGTGCAGTCTGCTGTCTTCACTGCAGGTGGCGCTCAACCGCAATGCAGAGGGAGAGGAAGTCATAAGAGTCAACAGAGTTCCTCTATGGTTTCCTGAGTCACTGGGGCAGCAATCCGGATGTTGGCCGCCCATGTGACTCTGGCAGCCACCTTAGTTGTGGCAGACTCTATTTAAGGCCCTGGTCCCTGGGTTTGGTGCACTTTATGTAAGTGGGTAGTGTAGGAAAAGGTACCCCGCAGTGGTGGCTGGTGGGCTTTTCTTCTGAGGGGGCGGCAAACAACCAGCACTACCCCCCTCCGGCCGGCGTGGCACTGATGCACCCCCTGCACCAGGAGCGGCTAGGGGGCTCGTGGGACTGTCAGCCAGCACCCCCTGTCCCCCACCCCCCTCGGAGGTCCGGCACTTACTATGCGGTGGGCTGTGTCCTCCTCTCCTGTTGTATCCTCATCTCCTCTCCTTCTGTGTCATCCGGGCAGCGGCAGCTGTGGGTCCGGCTCTAGCGTGTCTCCTCTTCCACAGTGCTAGGCATCCAATAGGATCGCCTGGCGCTTTGGCCAATCGGGAAACAGGTCTCACTGACCTGCCTCCTGATTGGGGGGTAGTAACTATAGTGTGAATATAGCGAAAATGAATTTGCTATTATCACACAACTGGAACCCACCCTATTTTGAAGCCTATTAGGCCATAGGAATAGGAATTCATGTTCCCGGCGTCCTGAAAGGGGCTGGGAACATGGATAGGGAGGGCAGTGGAGGTGTTAGGGGGGTTGGCGCCCGTGCGCCCACAATGCACGGGCTGCCACTGGTACCCTGTCTGTTAGGGACAGAGTTAGTGATAGGGAAAGGTTCCTGATGAGGAGGTAACGCGTAGGGTCACATCTCTCTGGATACCTCCCTGATTGGACACGAGACGGCCAGGCTGCATTCAACAGACGCTGTCGGTTCGGCTGGAGCCTGTTTCTTCACGTCATTGGAAACTGTGACTGTGCCAGGCCGGGTAGCTGTCCCACCGGGTCTATTGTAAACTGTTGCTGAATTACTTTAATACAAGTTTTATATTGCACTCAACTGTGTGAATTATTGTATCTGCACCATGCTGCACCCCACCTACACAAAGATGTGCAGGGACAGACTTTTCAGGAGCTGGACATGTGCTTGGTGTCATTTGTAGAGCAACTGAGAGGATTTACAAAAGCATTTTGGATGCATTTTGTTGTGATGTTGAAGATAACGAAGAGAGGGAGGTGTTCCCCGGGAGTTATTGGATAAGTCCACTGTGGTTCTGATTATCCATTAGCAGAGCAATTTAGCCTAATTTGATTTTGCAGTGAAAAGTGCCCTTGCATTTCAGCAAAATTAGCCCTCTAAATTGTCGCTGTGTCAACTGCTTATGCAAAAATTTTCATTGCAAAAGAAAATCAACAAAACCATGTCAGTGCTTGGTAACCAAGTTTCTTTGTTGATAATGGAAGATCAGAAACACAAGTCCAGAATATTTAAAAAGGAGCTTCCATAACCTATAGGAGCCATTTAAAGCCCATTGCACCCTTAGAAATCACAGAAAATGCTTTCAAATGGTTCTAAAGCTCTAAGGTTTTTTTACGTTAATTCATTCTATACAGTAAAACAATCTTCTGGCGCAGAGGATCCCCCCCAGTCCCGCCAATACTTACCCAAACCCAGTCTCGATCCAGTGCTGTGCAAGAGAGCAGTGGCTCTCCCGGCTCTGTCACTCCTCACTGGGCAGATTGATAACAGCTGGAGCCATTTGTCAATCAAACCCATGATGAGAGACTGGGGGGGGGGCAGGGCCGAGCCCCGCTGTTTGTGTCAGTAGACGCAGACAGGACGACTTTGAAGCGAGTCCGCACAAGTGTCACAATAGAAAGCAGCTTTCTATGGGGGCACTCAGTGATAGGAGGAGCCAAGAGCGCCAACAGTGAACCAGAGAAGAGGAGTATCAGAGCTGCCCTGTGCAAACCATGTTTGGTATTTTTTATATTTTATTTATTATGCCCCGTACACACGGTCAGAAATTCTGACGGAAAATGTCCGATCGGACCATGTTGTCGGAAAATCCGCCCGTGTGTTTTCCGACAGAAAAAAATTGAGATCAAAGTCTCCCCCCTCCTTTTATGAGGCTCATATTGTATTATTGGCTAAGCCAGATAAAGACCCACTGCAGTGTTCATCATATAGACCCATCTATTTATTAAATATGGACTTCAAAATACTGACCAAACTTGTAGCTACTAGACTCATGTTGGTCCTGCAGCATGTTATTTCCCCCGACCAGGGGATTTTATGCCCAAAAAGGCCACGGATATTAATTTGCGCAGGGTCTTCACTCACACCCAGTTGGGCCCCGATATTTCTAGCGGTGGAATACTGGTCTTTCTAGATTTGGAAAAGGCCTTTGACTCCGTAGATTGGAACTACATGAGGGTGGTACTGGAGGTGTTGGGTTTCGGTCCTCGGTTCCGGGAAGTGGATCGACATTCTATACCATTGCCCCACAGCAGCCATAAAGTTAAATAATACGTTATCCGAATTTTTTCCAATATCTAGGGGCACCCGCCAGGGATGCCCTTTATCCCAAGTTCTTTTCTCTATCATGATCGAACCCTTGGCAGTGGCTTTGCGAGCATCCGAGGAGGTACCAGGGATAACGGTAGGTAGCTTGACCGAAAAAATGGCACTGTACGCCATGATATGGTTCTTTTTTTGCGAGACTCCAAGAATTCCCTGTCGGCAGCTTTAGACATCCTAAATTCCTTTTCACACTTCTCGGGTCTGAGAGTCAACTGGGGAAAATCCCAGATTCTCTCACTCAAAACACCATCCCCCGGATGTGAGATCCCCTTCGATTGTCCCTTGCAGAGGGTGGAGGTGATCAAATATTTGGGGCTGCGTATCTCCAACTCCGTATCAGATTTTGTTGCTTTGAATGTCGATCCACTTTTGACTACACTGAAATCCAGACTGCAGGCATGGCAGAATCTGCCTCTGACACTCATAGGTAGAGTGAACTTAGTAAAAATGAAGTTTTTACCTCTATTTTTATATATATTCCGGAATTCCCCAGTTTGGATTCCGAGATATATTTTCAAAGGAATAGACCAGCTCATAACTATTTTTCTGTGGCAGGGGCGACACCCCCAAATTAAACTCTGGGTGTTACACCTGCCGTGGAAACCAGGGGGATTGGCGGTCCCAGACTTTCACAGATATTTCTTAGCGGGTCAGCTAGTATTCATACATAGGTGGTTTACGGTACCTGAGGATGACACTGCCAATACACTAGAGGCGGCTGTTGTTGGCTCGTATGAAGCACTGACACATCTCCCATATCGGGGTGTCAGGGCTCCGTATAGACTCACGATATCCATGCGTGCAGCTAGTAGGGCATGGGTAGCAGTGTCCAAGATGGGTAGCGCTTCTAAGATTTCTCCTCACACACCACTTTGGAGGAATCCTATATTAACACACTTCTACGAGTACCCTGATCCAATCATTTAGACTAAATTTGGTATTAAGACGCTGAAAGACATAGTGACGCCCAGTTTGACGCCCTGAAAACTAAATTGAATCTTCCCAACACTCACTTGTTCCGGTATCTTCAGCTCAGACATGCATACAATGCCCAATTTGGAGAAAATGGTACTACCCTGAAAATGAGCGATGTAGAGTCTCTGCTGAGGGAAGACACTTTGGACAAGGCCTTGTCTACACTATATAAACAACTGTTTGGTGAGGGAGGAGATCTCCTTGCAAAGTGTAGGACGGCTTGGGGTGAGGTGTTCCCCCAGATGGATGGGGATGACTGGGACGATGTATGGGACATTCATTTTACTAGATTGGTCTCTGCCAGGGACCAATTCATACAATTTAAATTCCTGCATCGTATGTATCTTACTCCAGCTAGATTGGCTAAGATGTTCCCTTCCCAGTCTCCTGATTGCTGGTGGTGCAGTTCCCTCACTGCTGATTTCATGCACATCTTTTGGAATTGCTCGAACATTCAAGCATTTTGGAAGGGGGTCACGGAATGTATAGTAAAAGTAACAGCTATTCCTATACAGCCTACAATAGAGGGGTGCCTTTTGGGACTGGTAGATAATCTAGCCCTTCTACAAGGCTAGGAAAATGATAGTGTTATCATGGAAAAAGCCTAATCCTCCAGCTGTATCAGCGTGGAAGGGTTTGGTTAATAGGACCGCACCCTTCTACAAGGCTAAATATAGTAGCAGGAGCATACCACAAAAATTTGATAAGGTGTGGGGCAGTTGGATGAATAGTGAAACCACGGTGGCGGATTGAGGGATACATAATAGTATGCACTGGCGATGGGTTATGTGACATGTATGTATATATCTGCCATAAGTAAATGCTCCTATTGAATGTTCTTGAGAAAAGGGGGCCTTAGTATTAAATGTTTTGATTTTTTTTTTCACTGAGCGGGGGTGTGGAAGGAGGAGGAAGAGTCAATGCTGAAGAGTTGTAAATAGTGTTGTTTTTTTTTTCCTGTTTATTTTTTGTGGCCCCTTGGGTTTTGTATGTACCTGTTATGTTCAAAAAGCAATAAATAAAACTTTTCAAAAAAAAAAAAAATTTGAGATCCTGCTCTCAAATTTTCCGACAACAAAATCCGATCGGACTTTTTCCGATCGTGTGTAGAGAATTCCGACGGACAAAGTGCCACACATGCTCAGATCAAATTACGAGACCAAAACTATTGGCTACTAGCCTCTACGTAGTTCCGTCGTACGCAACGAACGTCACCACGTTCAGAATGATTGTATTTTCTGACAACTTTGTCCGACCGTGTGTACGCAACACCAGTGTTGGACAAAATCCGTCGGAAAAAATCAGACGGATTTTGTGATCGGAATTTCCGACCGTGTGTACGGGGGTTTAAAGTGTTAATATCACCTTAATTTGGCCTTTTCCATTTACCCCAGTGCATTTTGCCAAAGTGGTGACATTTTTATTCACATTTGTATTCCTTCTGTGAAAACCTCTATCTCCGATAATAGGGGGGCTTACCAGATCATATTGACCTTCTATCTGTATAAAGGTCAATCGAGCAATGATCATAACTATCTAGGGAGTATTACTGGTAGAGATGCACTCCTGTGGGAATAGACCACCACTGCTTATCTCCAGACTGGCCACGCCAGATGCCATGAACCAGGGTATAGAAGGAAAAAAACGCTCCAATAGTGTAAAATCGTTCAGTGGTTTTATTAAAATAATTAAACTTGCACTTACATAAGTAAATGATGAAAACGCCAAACTGTACAATCTTTTTCCGGCAAACAGTTCAACCTGTGCTTCAGGGATCAGCAATGAGGTCAGCATGCAGCACCGCCCTACATGTTTCGTCATAAATTTCCCCCTTTCGTTATGGCATTCAAAATACAGTTAGAACTTATGGATTCCTAAGCCAAATGTTTTTTTTTTTACTTTCTTTACTTGCAAAGAGTGAGAAGGGTTAAACCCTATTTAAGAACAATACCCAGGGCCATCTTAACACATGGGCACCCATGAGCATCGCCCAGGGGGCC